>JAJKFI010000046.1:1149547-1168400 GCA_029204185.1 Lerista edwardsae | reverse complement strand
AATCAATCAATCAATCAATCAATCAATCAATCAATCAATCAATCAATCAATCAATCAATCAATCAATAGTATTTATATACCGCTTTTCAACATAAAGTTCACAAAGCGGTTTACAGGCAAATAATAACATTAAAGTTAAATGGCTCCCTGTCCCAAAAGGGCTCACAATCTAAAAGAATGGAGAACTCCACCAGCAACAGCCACGAGATAGACACTGTGCTGGGGTGAAGAGGGACAATTGCTCTCCCCCTGCTAAATATAAGAGGACACCACTTGCGCCCAGAGTAGAGATTCTCTCAACTCCACAAACGGAGCAAAGACGTACTATGCTTCTCTTATGTGCTTCTCTTATATTTAGTAGAAGGACAGCACCTGTCCCTCTACCTGACAGCACTCCTCACCCAACATGGCATCTTTTCCAGTCAACGTTGGTTGGGTTCCTCCCACCCCAATCTATTGCTTCAGTGATGGCGAACCTGTGATGCGTGTGTCCAAGGTGACACGCCATGATGTTTTGGGTGACACCCCAGCATTTGCCAATACCCAACAACAACTGAATTTGTTTTTGTAATGATTTGATTTTTTGTAATGTTTTGTAATGATTTGATGTTTCTTTATGCAATGCATAGCCCCACAAATGATTTGACTGTATTTTTGTTTAGATAAAGGAATATGTAAATAATTGTTTCTCTTTTGTTGGGGGTGGGGACTGACACGCCAGTAGAGCCAGGTTAGGCATTTTCGACACGGCAAATCCAAAAGGTTCGCCATCGCTGGCTTAGATTGTGGGTCCAACCCTATCCAGCTTTCCAGCCCTGATGCAGCTGTGCCAAAAAGGTGTGCTCAGCATTTTGCGGTAGGGAAGCAGGAGGCCTCTTGGAGATAAGGGAGTTTGTTCGCTTACTATACCTTGGGACTGCATTGCAGCTGTGCCCAGGCTGGAAAGCTGGATATGATTAGGCCCTGTGAGTGCTCTTGGGGCAGGAGACATACAGTTTTCATTTTGCTTTGTAAACTGCTTTGTAAATGTTTCCGTTGAAAAGTGGCATGTAAATAACAACAATAAATAATAATATTAGTGCTGCAGTGGTAACATTTTCATTGTTAGGTTTTTGATTTTTTTTGTTTGAATTTTGATTTTGGAACATTGTGAGCCCCCTGAGAGCATTCGTGAGTTGAAGGGCACGATAGAAATGTACTAAATAAATACCATTAAAGTTCTACCCATGACTACATGAGTAGAGCCAATTACACAACTCCTTGTTTCCTAGCTGAATTCAGGGGAGGGGACGGATCACTTATTTAACATCAAGGATTTGCACATCTGGCTTTACCCACCTGGTTTAGTGCCTTTAAACATAAGAGCAATTCTTCATGATGTACCTATGGAAACACAGCACTACCATAGTGGCTACCACATTCCTAAGCTACCCATTCTCCTGTTCTAACCCGCAAGTGGATGCCAGCAAGGCAAAATTGTTGTGGCCATCATCTTGGAATGTGACCAAGACTCCTCACATAACCTAGCACATTTTTTTAAAAAAGTAAAGAACTCGAGAAGCTAATGAAGTACCTTTTGCCTTTCCCAGGCTGCTATTTTCTGCTCCAGCACACAGTCTGTTTAAAGCAGCACACACGCAAACATGGAGGGAACAAGGAGAGCTGCCAATCAGCTCAGTCTCTGTGGTGGTTTGCAAGGCTCAAAAGAGGTAGGACGCCTGTGCAATTAAAACCACCAGGGAGCGCTCTCTCCATTTGCCTAATAATTAAAAAAAAGACAGCTCTTGTGTCATCAATTGCTGGGGAGGCAGCAGGAAGACTTGCCTCCGGTAGGTTCGGTTGTAATCATGTAATCATTGTATCTTACAATTAAAAACAAGCAAGGCAGCTGGCTATCCAATCAAAACATAGCAGCAAGCTAAACACACCAGCAAGCTCTGTGGAAGCAGCAGGCAGAATTGCTTCTCTCCTATTTAAAAAAAGCAGTGAAAAAGGCGGGAGCCTGTGCAAATGACTGCACTGTGTAGCACCAAGAGAGACAACTTTCTGTTTGCTTAAGGGGCCATGCTGAGTTCTCCCTAGCTCCAAGTAGGGGAAGAAGAGGTGAGTTTTTCCCCCATTTTCAAGTGAGTAGGCTCACTCTACCTTTTCCAACCTCAGACATTCATCATAGCCAGCACAGGGTGGGACAAAGGAAGCACAAAGCAACTTAAAATGAGATTGGAGGGGTGCATGTTTGCAATTTGCTCTGGCCAGGTCCAAAGGAGGAATCAGTGGTGGAGCTAATGAAAGTGTAGACCAGTGCAGAGGGCAAAATGATGTCTTCAACAGGAAGTGACATCACAGTTGCATTTTCGTTTTCCTTTTGGCCATAACTTTTGATAGAATAAAGATATTACACTGTAATTTGTTTCATTGCATTCTGCATTAAACTCTGCATCAAATGGCATATAACATGATGGTATTATTCATACATACCAAGGTTTTCACAGTTTGGCCACTACTGTCAAGCTTAGCTTGTTGCCCCCTAGGGTTTGTTGTCCGGTGCAATCGCACCCCTCTGCACTTCTTTAGCTATGCCCCTGGGAGAAATAAGACCCTAGGATATCCCTCCCAGGTTTCTCCTCCCTTCCTGGTGAGCAGAGAGATTGAAAGGGGCAGCCCTTTGGTATGGAGTCCTCCAACACTCCAATGCAGCCTGTGCTAACGGTGGCAGCAGACTCAAGGTGGACAACCCTAATCTGCCGCTCCTTTAACCAGCTGCCCTGATGCAAGCCACCTCCCATGGCTTCATGGTAGGGCCAGACAGAATGGTTGGACAGAATGTCACAATTTGAGCAGTAGATCCAGCCCATCAGACAAAGGCTACAATCCTATATTGCACATGTATGGACCCGTGGGTCTGGGTCCCTACATGTGCAATATAGGATTGTAGCCAGTAGTGGGATCTGCAAATGAAGAAGTGGAACTCTGGGTGGGACTTAGGCGGGACTACTGTTTGATTGGCAGCCCGTCCGCTCTGTTCCGACGCCCCCCCACTCGCTGTGCGGGCTGCCCTGGCCCGCGCGGCGAGCGGGGTGTCGGTGTCGGAATGGAGCGGACAGGCAGCCAATCACGCGTAAGTCCCGCGTAAGTGCAGATCCCACTACTGATTGTAGCCTTTGTCTGATGGACTGGATCTACTGCTCAAATTGTGACATTCTGTCCAACCAAGTCAGTGCATAGCGTTGCAAGCCCAAATTACACTTCACCTGGCATATTAGAGAAACTGACACCCTCTCGGATGTTATGACTGTTAAGTGGCAAAAGTGGATGGACAAAAGTGGAGTGCTCTGGCTTCCCACGAACTGCATACCAGTGCAATCCCTGGCCACCAGCCCAGATGTCCTGAGATGTTTCCCTGCCTATTGAGTCAGCAATACCGACATAGGAGGTGCTTCAAATATTTGCCGGAGAAGTGTTAAGTGATGTCTGGAAATTTGTAACAGCTGTCTGATAGTACCTGAAGGCTATCAAGGATTGGTGCTAAAAATGTAGTGCGAAAGTAAGTGAAGAAGTAAAAAAGTGTAGTGCTAAAATTGTGAGCGTAAAGCCAGAAATGTCCCTGTTCAAGTCTCACTTTGTGTATGAACTCACTCGATGTCCTTAGGGCAAGCTCCTATCTCTCAGCCTTGCCTTCACATTTTCAGTGCTAGAATAATAATGCTGCGGTTGGGTGCAGTGCCACCTGAAGGACACTAGGGGGCAGTGTATTGTCTAGAGGGAATATGATGCAACCTGGCTCAGGCCAGCTTGCACAAGAAAGGAACTTATTAAACAGGTGCATACCTTCTGGTTGCCAATAGTGCAATGGTAGCTTTACTTTTGATGTCAGAGTAACAAAGTTCAACGTAACTTCATATCACTAACATAGGCTCAGATACTATGGGGTTTACATAGTACACCTATTATTTTGGTTTCTCCAATAAATCCCCCCCCCCAGAACTATCTAATTGCACAGGAGTTAGTGTTAGGGTTAAAATAAAACCTGGAACAACAACCCTGAATCATCACAATATTTTTTTAAAGGAAGAGATGTGTGAAAAAGTGTCTATCTTTGAAAGGCCAAGATGAAAGGCCAAGATTTGAAAGGCCAAGATAAGAGTTGTAACTCTTAGGACACATAACTTGTAGTAACCTGTATGTCTGTAAAGAACAAATTTACTTTGCATGATACCTTTTTAGGAGACTGGACTAAAAATGGTGCTATCCCCCAATATACAGGCATGCCCCACTATCCACTGATTCGGTATCCATGGTTTCAGTTATCCACTGATACAATGGATACTTGGACGCCTATTAAAAGGTAGGGGAACATCACTGGTTTTGCTGCAACAAGGTTAAAAAAAAGAGATTTGTTTGTTTCCCTACCTTTAAAAACACGACTCAAATATGCATGGTTTCAGGTATCCACAGTGGGGTCCAGAACGGAACCCCAGTGGATACTGGGGCATGCCTGTATCATCGCTTTTATATATCTATTTTAATTATAGCATTTCTTTTCTTTTTAGTCAGCAGACATATGCCTGATGAAAGAGATGTTTCCAAGTTTGCAGTGTTTACAAAGCTCATTGATCCTATATAAGATTTCGCTTCCCCCTAATTCTTTGTGTCTCAGCACAGCCATTTTGTCGACGGCGTGCTTAAAATGTATTCGTATTCTACATGATCAGGTATCTGTCTGGCTGAAAGTGTTCCACAAAACAAATAAGAATATTAATGAAATGTCTTCCTTCCTTTCACCCCCTCCACCTATTTCACCCTTTGCACCTTGGATGTAAAACAAAAACAATCTGGTTTTCAAATGTTTCTCTCCCAAACATATTTATGCAAGCTGTTAAGAACCAAGGTCAGTGCATGTTCTAAACTGGCTTGTCAGTTTACAGAACCCTTGTCAGTCCAAGATGCACTAAGGTTAATTTCTGCACTTCAGGAGGAATCGTAATATTTGGCTGAGATGCCTACACAGGCAGAAGGCAAATGCTCAAGTGTTGAGGGTTTATTTTTTCTTAGCACCTTGTCTCAAACAGCAGGAGTAGTGGGTTGTCTGGTCCCACAAACTCGGAAGAAGGCTTGATGACCTTGTCATTGGGAATCACACATTTACCAGTGCTGGGGAGATAATGGCAGTTCTGGAGAGGATAAAGTCCCCTTCATTGGAGCACACCTCCTCTGCGAACCCAAGCAAAGAAATGAAAAAGATGATGCTGAAATGGAGGATAATTGCTGCTGCCTTTGGCCGAAGACTCTAGCTTTGCTAGTTGTGGATGGGCTTATATGAAGAATTACCTGGCTTCAGTCCTATGTGGTTTTTTTTTAAAAAAAAGTATCTTCATGATCCTCTGATGAGCTATGAATATTCATGGAATCATAGAGTTGGAAGGTACCCACATGGTCATCTAGTCCTGTTCCATGTATTTCCCCTCCCTGCCAACGAGGTGGAGTGAGTGTGGGGAAACACACAATGGGAAGACATCAGGACTGAGGGTAAACAACCAGCGGTGTTATGCTGCCGGAATGCTGGGCGGGACATCTGGGTGATCGACAGCCCGCCCGTCGCGTTCCGGAGCGTTACGCCATTTCCATAACCAATTACGCCGCTTGCGTACGTTACGCAAACGGCGTAACGCTCCGGAACGCGACAGGCGGGCTGTCAATCACCCAGATGTCCCGCCCAGCGTTCTGGCAGCATAACACCGCTGTAAACAACCCTAGACTTTTTGGAATGAAAAGTCCAGTCACTGGGATGACATTTTCAGGGGAAGACTCTTGTTCAAGTGTATTGAGCTGTTTTATGCACAGTGGAACATAGAATTTTCCTGCAACAGATCCTTTAGTAGAGACAGCCTTGCTTAAATTCTCAGGTATAGTTCAGCTACAATTACATATTTACTCTATCTGGAGAAGTCCTTAAAATGTTCTAGGTTTTTGTGCTTTTTTCCACTGTCTTGCCGCTCCGTGACCTTGATAGATCACACCCATAAATTCCTCTTGCACAGTGGAAAATAATTGAGTCTTGTGGATCTGCATATTATCATGCACAGAAAGCTCATTCTGAATTGAGGCTATTAATTTAACCAGAATTCTTTCATGGCAGACACTGACAGGAGACTAACACATATGCTGTGTCTTAGAATTCTTGAGTAGATTCTAACAAGCCTTTATTTCATCCCAATATGTGTTTTGAGGGTCCTCTGGCCATATATGCAGCCCACCTTGTCTTGTTATTTCCTAGCCATAGAATTGAGAACTGTCCTTGAATTGCTCCTCTTGTGAATTCGGAGCAGGTGACACACCTGATCCACTCTCTTCTGTACTGTGTGTTGCATGTGGCTTGACTTCTGGTTTTTAGCACCAAAATATACCCATATTCACTGGTACCAAATGTCATGTCACACCCACCATGCTTAGGTATAAAGGTGTCCCCCTGCTTTGCGGATATGGAAACAGGAAATAAAAGAGTTAATACTATGATGACAATGCTCTGCTCCCTCACACATCCATTACTTTCCATTTTATTCTTTAACAATCAGGCATGTTTCTTAGTTTTACAGATGCTAAGAGCAAAGTGACAGGCATGTTTGCAGCCTTCACACTAGGGAGAAACAGTCAGAGCATTAACAGGAAGCAGAAACTCAGTGGCATTCCTGGGGGGAGAAAAGCTAAGTTTTGCAGGAGCCTGAGCTCCTGTGTTTTGTGGCCCCACAAGCTGGCTTGTAAAGCTGGCTCGGAAGCTTTGTTCTCCAAGCCCCGAATGGCTCTGGAGTCAAGGGGGGAGGGGCTACATTACACAGGAGCTCAGGCTTCTGCCAAACCTAGTGTTTACCCCCTCCTGTAGGACACCACTGGAGAAAACACCACTATCCTGTTTTTTGTTAATGTTTTGACTGTGTCCCCCTAGTGTGTCACAGGCTTCCTGTGTGTATGTAAGCAACTTCCTATACAAGCAAGATACTGATTGCTTCACACGAGTGTAAACAAAAACAACAAAGATAATGGGCACTGGGCGAGGGCTGCAGAGAACTGTGGATACCTGAACCATGGGTAATGGATCAGTGGATACGGGAATGGGATGCATGTATACAATTCATAGCTATTGAATTGATTCATTGTGTACCAGAGATGGGACTTCTCAGTATCAGCACCTACAGTTGTACAGGAGTATCTACAGTTGTAGAACACCATTCCTAAAGAGATTAGGCAGGTTCCCTCCCTCTTTTCTGCATTCAAATTTTTGCGATGGAACTGGTATTATCTCTGTAGCATTCTTACATTGCTGCTCTTCATCTTTAATGTGTTGATTTTTAAACCTATATTTTATTGCTTTATTCTGATTGAGAATGCCACATGTGATATTTTTTATTTGAAAGTTGCTGAGTCTGTTTTATGTGAAAATGTGAATGGGATTGTTGGTAAATATGCAAATAGTAATTGTCTAAGCACACTTACAAGGATGAAAAACCTGCTGAACTTAGAGGAACTTATTTCAAAATGGATACTCCTAGGATCACATTGCGGAAAAGAGTAATGTGAAATGCAGCCTTTGACTGTGGTAGTGACCACATGTCTGTTAATACTGAGAGAATACCAGCCACCAGAAATGAATGAATATATCAGTATAACACAATTCACTTCAAGAATAGGCAATTGAGCCCAAAGCAATCAATGTGATTCCCAAACTGCGGTTCAGGACCCACCAGTGGGTTGTGAGCCAATTCAGGTGGTTGTGAGGCACCCAGAGCAACCATATTGAAAATATGGGAAGATGGGATGCTGGAAAGGTGGAGGGCTGTGTGGTTATTTTGCTTGGGTCAAGATTGTAAATAGGCTTCTTTTCTTTCTGATTGCTATTGGAAAATGACTGAGGGTGCAATCCTAACCTGGATTTAGGCCGGCACAGTTAGGCCAGCAAAGTTTGGCTGGCACAAAAGATACAGTAAGGTATGTTTGGACCACTCTCGGAGTCAGAGAGACCAGCATACAGTCATGCGCTATCCTCCCTGACTCCGAGAGTAGTCCAAACATGCTTTATGGTGGTTCTTGTGCTGGCCAAACTTTGCTGTCCTAACTGTGCCAGTTTAACTCCAGGTTATGATTACGCTCTGAGAAATAACCCAATTTATTGCTGGATGCAGGGGTGCCAATCGTAAGGTGACCAACTTTTTTACAATGAAAAGGAGGACACAAATAAATTGAAGAAGAAAAATATCGTAAATAAAAGAAACATTTTATTCATTGCAACAATAATACACTATAATATGATAAATGCATAATAAAAACATTTGTAATATTTTATATTGTAATTATGCTTACATGCCAACAGAGTTGTATACACTTGTAAATCAAATTATACATATTTGGAAATTATTAAATAAATGAATTACTAAAACGTGAATTGTGCTTACCTGTGTATGATTGAATATTCACTGAAAGAAAGAAAGAATTACCGTGAGTCTACTGCGTGCGTATGTGCCGTGTCGTGTTTTGGTAAGAAGTAAACAAAGCCACTTGCGCGCGGCGCTCTCTCTCAAGGTCTCCCGTGTGGAGCGCATGCATCTCATAATGGCATCTCGCCGCACTGTGCCGAGTGTAAATCATAGGCTCATATGCCCTCTAATCAGTTCCGGGCCCCTATGAGTCTGATTTTTTCAGCAGTGTGTGACCTTAAGCACAACAAGGCTCACAACCACTGCTACTAGTCTGGGCCCAAAGGTAAGAATACTTCCTCTTAACTTTAAAATTCCCCAGGCTAAACAAGTCCCAACTTGTTTTCCAATGAGTAACTTAAAATTTAGTAAGCGTGCCACTTTAGCCACTGAATCTTATCTGGTTCCAAAGACAACCAAAGCTTCTAGTAAATTTAATTGTAATTTAATGATAAACAAGGGTTACACAACAAAGAAAGCATACTAGAACTAACAGAGATACCTTATAAAACAAAGAAAACTAGGCTCCTATCACTGACTACTAGGCCCTAGTTGTTCACCTTGTTCTTCAGACAGCAATTCCAGTCTTGCAAAGGGAAGTCTGCAGGGTTGCAAGCTTTATCAGGTTGGATGATCTTCTTGGAGGATGATCTGGAGGAGTCTTGCAGTTTGGAAGGTCTTGATGGTGGTTGTGCGTCCACACCCCTCAGGCTCAATCAATTAGCCTATCAGGGTAAAGGGGCCATCTCCTGTTTTCCTCACTAGCTACATGTAACCCTTCTGAATAGCTTGCATTCCTGACCCCAGCTATAACTTCCAACCCATGGACCTGCCTTTAAAATTAATAGGAGCGAAGTGAAGCCAGGGGGCGGGCTTAGCCGCCATGTTTTTGTACTCAAAACAATGCTGATTCCAAGCATTTCAGATTGCTTTGCGCGTACTGTTTAGGACTGAATAGTTTACTCCTGAAATAAAAACTTACCAAAATCAAAACGTGTGATCGTGTAGAAACATTATTATACACACAAGAAATTACACAGGTTCAAAAATAATGTACTCACTGAACTATATTATTATATCCATGGCTTCAAGAAAATGATGTCATGCCTTCTCCAGTGTGTAATAACTCCATGATAACTTCACACCTTTTGCAAACAACCAATGAAATAAGCTCTCTCAATCCTTCTTGTGTTACAATTCTTTCAAAATAAAGTCAAGCCAGGGCCTAGCTTTTTCTTGTTTGCTCTTTACACCAAGCCTTGATGAATTGTCATGTCAAATACAAATACGTCACATCACACGCAATGGATTGGATCGGCCTCGATGGAATACAGAGATTTACAGATTAGTCTTCAAATATAGAAAAGGAGGACATGTAGGAGGACACTTTTCAAGGGAGGACAGAACTTACAAAGGAGGACTGTCCTCCCTAAAGGAGGACGGTTGGTCACCTTACCAATCGGCACTCCCATGTCAGCACTAGTAACACAACGATGTTGTGTCGGCGCTACGTCCCCTGTAAGATTGCGCCCTGGGAAAGACTCACACTGGAACTATAGAGCTGCTAATGCTTCTTTATAACGAGATTTTTTTAAAGGTCCTTTTCTGTATGGTTTATTGCCCCAGCTTTTAGCATCAGCACTTGGGCAACTGTTCTTGACATATCATACACATACTGTACAACTAAATGTTAGAGATATACCTGGAAGCAAAAGGAAGGAGGGCTGGAAAGGCAAGAGCCTACATGTGTGGTTGCCATTTAGAGCACAATCCTAACCTGAAGTTAGGCCGGCACAGTTAGGCCAGCCAAGTTTGGCTGGCACAAGAGCCACCATAAAGCATGTCTGGACCACTCTTGGAATCAGGAAGGATGACGCACATCTGTGTGCTGTCCTCTCTGACCGAGAGGGGTTCAAGCATACTTTACGGTGTCCCTTGTGCCGGCCAAACTTTGCTGGCCGAACTGTGCTGGCATAACTACAGGTTAGGATTGTGCCCTTTACCAGCGCAACCCCCAATAAGCACGCTGATGCAAGGCTTGGATATTAAGGGCCACTTCATTAATTAAGGGCCTAAGGGCAGCTGTTGTCCAAGCCAAGCAAGGAAGACCCAGCCAGCTTACCGAGCCGGGTAAGCAAGGACTGTAGCCGTCCCCACCCGTGCTGCCTCAAGACGTTAATATCTGTCTGGTTTGAGGGCCTTTTTTAGAAGTGGATTTGGGTTTAAGTTAACCTACAAGCAAATTTTACCATTTTCATAAAGAATTTTCATTTTTTTTTGGTGTTCTCTCTCACTACCAGTAGAGGGAGCTCTGAGGATTCAGCTCTACACATTCTACTCAGCCTAATCTACATTGTAAAAACCAGCGAATGGCCCTGTGTTAATGAGGATGAGACAAGCTCTGTTCTGTGTGACCCTTAGGCACAACTCATATGGATTCTATTGCACACTGAAATGCAGTTCTTAAATGTATCTCTTTTTTTTTAATACATTTCTTTCATTCAGTTGAAACGCCTTTAGCCGTCAGCAAATCTGTTGTGAACAGATCTGCCACTCTGTCTGCAAACCCCGTAGGCAAACTGCAAACAGTGCAATTTAATAGCATATGCTAGTGTTGTTTATGATGCTGCTGTTAAGACTATCTTCTATAAGTTAAACACAAGTACAAAACGTTGACTGTCAGCGCAATCCTATTTTTGCCGCAGGCCAGTGCAGCCGCCGCTGTGTTGGCAGAGGGCATCACACACGTGTCATAAAGCATGTTTGCAACACTACAAGTTCAGGCGGCACTGGTGGGGAGGCCTGCATCACCCTGCAGGCGCTCTATCCACAGGTCTATCTGCCAGTAGAGGTAAGTATGTGGCTGAGTGGCAGGGTGGTGGTGGTGGTAGGGAAAAGACTCTTTGGGGTAGGGAGGGTTGCAAGTGGGTGGAGAAGACACAGGAGCGGGTGGGACCAGGAGAGCAGGCCTCCACCATATCCTAATCCTCTTTGTGGGCCTTGCAGCATTACCGAGTTTGTGCCAGCCAAACAGCTGGTGCAGATCTGAGGAGCCAGTAATGGCATCTAAATGATTTAGCAACAGGTACTCACTTTTGATTGGCACTTGTGTCGGGGCCCGCCCACCGGAAGTGAGGTCATAGCCGGAACCCAGGAACCCCCCCAGGAACCGCCGCGGCTCCTCGGTAGGCCACGCGGCGGCCCGGGAGAAGGCCCAGGAGTCCCGGGCCTTCCCCGGGGCCGCCGCGCGGGCTACTGATTCCCCCCCCCAGGAACTGCCGCGCCTCCTCAGAAGGGTGCCCCAGGCAGCCTACCTGCTCACGCTGCTGCTGCCGTTGGTCTCCCTCGCTCCACTGCCTGCCTGCCTGCCTGCCTGCCTGGCTCTGAGAATGTGCAGGCAATTCAAACGTTGCAGGGGGCGGAACGGAGCGCCGATGGAGTCGACGAATGGCGGGCGAATGGGCGGGGCCAGCCCTAATTCTAGGAACGGGTACTCACGTACCCCCGTGTACCCACTACATGAAATGTCTGTGAGGAGCCCCATAGGTCTGGCTGGGGCTTTACCTGGCATAAGGGGAAAAATATCCCCTTACCCCAAGGAGAGCTCCAGCCTTTCCCAACCTGTGCTGGATACAGTGCAAGTTATGCGGCCTTGCTGTACCAGCGCAGGTTAGGATTGGGCTGCCCATCTGTTAAATACAGGATTTTAGAATGTGGCTGGCTTAATTGGCTAACTTTGTTTTTATAGTCAGTTCTCTTTATATAGGAACTTGCTATCTGAAAATTTACTTATCTGTGAGGAACAGAATTGCTACTTTCCTCATTATCTGCGCCTCTGTCCACATTAACCACTATGTAGAATCTTCCAAAGGCTGCAGGGACCTTCAGAATGGCACCTGTGACCAGCACTGACCCCTTTAAAATGGCTGGCAGACGTAGACGCCAGCCATGTTTAAGGAGTCCATGCTGGTTGTAGGTGCCTTTCTGAAGGTCCCTGCAGCTTCTGGAAGGTTCTCTGAAGCACTTGGATATTTTTTGATACTTCTTGCTGCGCTCTGCTGTGTTCCTGAGGGTCTCTGCTGGATTCTTCTGATGGCGGATAAGGTACACTTTGGACCTAACCCCATTGATCCCATAGGATTAATGGTTCTTTATCTGCAAATTTGCTATCCATCAGGATTTCCAGGATTTCCAGCAGATAATGAGGACTGACTGTGTTTGATTATGAGATGCCTTGTATGGTATCCTACAAATGTCTGCAAAGCGATTTACAACAATCTTAGTAAAACAATATTAGACAACAAGAAGGGGAAAAAAACGATAATAAAAAATACAGATAGCCAATGGAGCAAAACAAAACAGTAATTGTAAAATCAGGGATCCTACAAAAGCTTCAGTATCAAATGCCTTTTAAACAAAGTGTTCTTTTAAAGGAGGTAGAATGGGAAAAACTACAACCTCTCTGTGGAGGATAGTTAAAATTTGGGTTCCCTTTGACTATCGACAGTCAAAAGGGGTGGTGGTCCCTGAAACTGGAGCAGGGATAGGTGTTAAGGAAAAAGCAAAACAAGATAGTTCCATCCATTTGTCAAAGAGAACGAAGGGCAATTCCACTAGAAATATTAATTACTCAAATATTAATTATTACATTTTGAATATTATAGGAAAATAAGACAGGGCCCAATCCTGTCAGGCTTAGTGCTGACGGTAAGCCCACCACTGGCGTCAGGCACTTCACCAGCGCCAGGCCCCAGCCTCAGGAGGATCCAGCGTGGACCCAATCTCACCTCTACCAGCAGTGAGCTCTTTCAGGGTGTGGGGAAGAGGGTGTGGGGAGGGCAGAACTGGGTGGGGGAGGGGTGGTGTGGAGGTGGGACTGGTGGTGGGCCTAATCACTGGATCCTATCCTCTGTGTGGGGCCGTATGGCCCAACACAAAAGCCCTCAAGCCTGGGCTGGCAAAATAGCTGGCTTAGGCTTGAGGAGTCTCATTGGTGGCCCCGTGCCCTTACCCAGGGGAAGAGGATGAATGTCCCATTCTCCTGAGGTGCCTCTTATTGGCTGTCATGGCGCCCGTAGGATGCAGCAGTAGCCATTTTCCTACAGGGGCCCAGCACCACAGGATTGGGCTAGCAATTCTTTTAACAAATCTCACATCCACAGACTTTAGTATAAAAAATTAACACAATACAGAGACAATTACATTGTGTTCATGCATATATTGACCTACCTACAATGCAGTGCTACATAGGTTTACTCAAAGATGACTTCAATTGGGCTTCCACGGTATAAAAATGTGCTTAGATTCAAATCTGAACGTGTGAATTCTGTCTCCTTTTTGTCAATTGGGTTTCGTGTTGTATGTGATTCATGTATCTGTGAATAAAATCAGAATGGATGAATAGTCTAAATGGAAGGACTTTTAAATTTTATTGCTGTGTTTTTAATTTTGTTTGACTATGTTGTTTTAATGTTCTTTTATATTGTTTTTTAATGTTAAATTTTATACTTTTATGTAATGCCGCCTTGAGTGCCTTCGGGCATAAAGGCGGGGTAAAAATCTAATAAATAATAAATAATAATAATAAGGACTAATTCTGTTGACTGTTGGTCCAAAGTGATTACAATGGGTCCAAGGTTTCTGGCTGAAATCCAAATTCTGCCACTTGTATGTATCTGGTGCCATATTAGAATAGACACCATGCAGGTTTTTTTTTTTTTTTTTTTTTGTATGGAATGATGTCAGGATCCTTCCTGTCTTTCTTGAGTAAATAATTTTTTATTTCTTTCAGTTATGGGACAGGGAAAAGGTTACACATAGGTATAGGGGAGACAAAGGTTTACACAATAGGTAAATAGTGGAGGGTAACAACCATTGATTATATATTGTAATCATCTACAATAACGTTCTTCTACATCTACATCTATCAATCACCATACTACAACCTCACAGTTTTTGAAATGCTTTTAAAACGTTTGCATTAATTATGATGCTGTTCTGCTTCTATTCCAGGATTCAGAACTCAGCGGCTGTTAATTTGTGTTTTCTTCTCCTCATAATGGCAGAAAATCTGAAACATTTCAGAGTGCTACAGTGAGGTGTTAAATATAGGGTCGGTCTCCCATTCTCAGCCTCCCCTCCGGCTAAAAGCTCCCCATTTAGGTGACATTTACTGAAGGAACCAGTCATTTGATCTTTCCCTGGAGAAAGTCCTCTATTGTTTCTTTTCATCTTCTCCACATGCAGTTCCCCAATGGCTCCTTGAGCACTTTATGGTTAATATTTGTGTTTATGGGTGAAAGGCTGTACCATCCGTGGCAAGGCAAATAAAAGCAAAGTTTATAAACTTTAATTATCCAACCAGAGTGACGGGTACATTTTGAACCTGCTTTTTGTAAAATGATGTGATCCTGTCTCTATTACTGTCATTACTTCGTGTTTGTGTGTCAAGGGCATTTTTGCCATTGGAAAGTTTAATGATGGATACATAAATATCCAAAATGGTTTTGTTAATTAGGAACATGATAATTAAGCATAAAAGTTGTTGTTGTTGCTGCTGCTGCTGCTGCTGCAAGAAGTGGCCTCGATGTGTAAAATGACCTTCCCATGACTTTTCGTTGCTGAACGATGATGTCAATTTTTTCAAAAGGCCACAATTTTAGGTCCCTAGAATTCTCACCTGTTTGCAGTGGTTCCCAAACTGTGAGCCATGGCTCCTTAGGGAGCTATGGAAACCGTCCCGGGGGGATCAGAATTCTCGTGAAAACCCAATGTACTGTACTATGCAATTTATAGCAGTGGTTCTCAAACTTTTTAGCACCAGGACCCACTTTTGAGAAAGACAATCTGTCCAGGGCCCTCTAGAAGTGATGTCATGACTGGAAGTGCCGTCATTGTGACGCCAGGGCCTTCTGCTTTCCTGAGAATGCAGCAATCAGTTGGGTTATTTCTCAGCCGTTTTCCAATAGCAAAGTAAATCAGAAAGAAAAAAAGCCTCCTTACAACCTTGACACAAGGAAAACAACCGCACAGCCCTCCCCCTTGCCAGCATCCCATCTTCCCATATCTTCCATATGGCTGCTCTAAGTGCTTTGTGACCCACCTGAAATTGGCTCGCGACCCACTGGTGAGTTCCAACCCGCAGTTTGGGAACCACTGACGTAGTTCAGTTCAGTTTTATTACAGTCAAAGACCAGGTATACAAGTAAATTCACATATCCAAAGATAAGCATGTAATTAAAATTGGTATATAAATTTATAAATGTGTAAACAAATAATAAATACAATCCTAAATTCAATGGGTTATTATTCTCTCCCTTGGGCCAGCAAAGCTACACGTATTTTAACTGCGGCCGCCAAAAAACTAGCAGTAAACTTTAATGCCTGACTATTACGGCCAGTAAGTAGCAGTCTAGACATCTCCCGGATCTCAAAATTCAGAAATTTCTTGGTCTGAGGGTGAATAAATTTCTCGCGAATACCACAATAGAATATACATTGAAAGAGAACATGGTCAGTGGATTCTACCTCCCCCGAGCCACAGGGGCAAAGCCTTTCTGCTAAGGGGGTTCCATTAAGCTTGCCCTCCAGAACAACTGATGGAAGGAATCCCCATCTGGCAAGAAAGAAAGCCCTTCTATGCGATGGTATTTCTACTGACGTATAGGATTATAACTCTAATGGGGAACCACAGCCAATGGCCCAGTATGTCCAGGGAGCTGCCAGTTGACACAGTTTGGGAACCACTGTCTGAGTAAGAAATGAATTTTGTAGTTGTATTTGCTTATTAGAGAAAGACAAGAAAGCTGGGTTTGTGGCATTAGATGGCAACAAGTATCCTCATCCATACTGTTGTTTTGGGGAACTGATTTCTTTATTTTAATATTCAATTCCACCTTTCTTGTTGAAGTGACCCAAGATGACTAACAACTCTGAATAGTGAAGTAACAAAGCGCAATAAAAGTCAACAAAAGCAACAAAACATAACTCCCAATCATGCAGCAAAAATAAAACCTTAATCCAGAACTGTAACTAGGGTGGAGCGAATGGAGCACCCGCTCCAGATGGCATGCTAAAAGGAGGCGCAGGATTGGCCCCAGGCTCTGCCCTAGTTACTGCGGTGACTGCCTTTGCACTCGCGATGCAAAGACAGCCATCTCCGGGCTCTCCCTGATGGAGGGAGGGCTGCCGATCACGAGCGCCCCTCCTCTAGGCAGAGACAGAGAAACTGCCTTTGCACTTGTGGTGCAAAGACAGTCTTCTCCGGGCTCTCCCTGAATGAGGGAGCACTGCTGTTTGCAAGTGTCCCTCCTTAAGGGAGACATCACTGCCAGGGGAGGCGCAAACTGCAGAGTTGTGACGTCACTGCTCCAGGGTGCTAGGGTAGGACGTTACGGCAGACCTCAATCTATATTTTAAACACTGGCGTTGCTAATGGAAGAGTAGTCCAGTGCAGAGGGCAAAATGATGCCTCGGAAGTGGCATCACAACAGGAAGTGACATCACAGTTGTATTTTCATTTTCTTTGTTTCTTGTTTGGCCACAACATTGGATAGACTACAGATATTCCAACGCTGTTTGTTTCATTACATTCAGCATTAAATTACCTTTCCCAAGATAATATAACATGATGGTATTATTCATACTTACCAGCGTTTTCACAACTTGGCCACTAGTGTCAAGCTCAGCTTGTTTCCCCCCCTAAAGCTTATTGCCTGGTGCAATTCCACCCCCCTGCATGTCTCTAGCTACACCCCTGATTTTAAAACCCCAAATATTACCCCTATTATTCACCTAATCAGTACATCAGTCACCTCTCAAAGCGCAATGGAACAGCTGCAGTATCGGAAGGATTTCAATGTAGGGGCAACCATGTTTTTATGGGGCAGAACTTCATAGAGGCACAGCCTGGTCCACCATAACTCCCCGCATGGTGATGCAGCGGCACCATTGTGGCAGTCACTGCATCCCTCTATTGTCTTTCTGCTCTGTTAAAGAGAGACTTCTTCTCCCAGGAGACGGGAAAGAGATCTTAGAGAGTTACCTGTTACTTGCACCTGCACACTTCCCAACATCTTCAGCTGTGCTGAGCTAGGAAGAAGGACATGTCCTCTGAACTCTCCCCCCCCCCCAACACAACACACCAGCTCACAAATCACGCACACACACAGGCAGGTGCTCAAGCATTCGTCTTGCTGTGGCGGCAGTTGCTGCAGCGGTCTGGTGTGGGGGAGCCACAGGGAGGGTGGAGAGCCCCACAGAAATGCGCCATAGTGGGCCCCACTGCTCCTGGAGCTGGCCTTGTTTGAGCCTTATGCTCTTTTCCTCACATATACCACAGTGTTTAGAGGACTCTCAAAGCACAATCCTAGGCATGCCTACCCAGAAGTAAGTATCATTGTGTTCAGTGGGGATTACTTCTAGGAAAGTGTGCACAGGATTGTAACCTCAGGCTTTGTACCCTTTCCTGGAAGCATCTCTCACTGTGTTCAATGAAATTGATGCTCCTTTAAGGGTACATAGGATTGCCACCTTAGATTGTCCCCTGCTAACTGACCAAGAGGCACTTTTTCAAGTGGTGTCCTCTTATATTTAGCAGGGGGAGAGTAATTGTCCCTCTTCACCCCTGCACAGTGTCTTTTCTAGTGGCTGTTGCTGGTGGTGTTCTGCATTTTTCAGATTGTGAGCCCTTTGGGGACAGGGAGACATTTACTTTATTATTTATTTGCATGTAAACCGCTTTGTGAACTTTGTGTTGAAAAGTGGTATATAAATACATTGATTGATTGATTGATTGATTATAACCCGTCTTTTCCAATTATGTTACCTAAATTGCCAGATTCACTGCTAGGAAGTTAAAAATAATTTAAAAAAATCAATATCTTTTATACTGTATGTATCTGCACTCTATTTTGTAAAGCCTCTGATTTCTATCTTTAACCACCATACATTTTCTTTCTTCTTTTGGCAATCCCATCCTAAATCTTACTGCATTAACACATACATGTATAGGATGGAGTGTACTTACTGATACAAGAGTGTGACACACTACAATTTCATGCTTTTACAGGCAGATGGGGTGGCACATGTCCTTTGGCTTGTAGTGATAGTCAATTAAGTCTCTTGCTTTTAACAGGGAAATCAATTAATTCAACAGTTACACCAAATAATGGTTCCTCTTGAGAAAACAACAAGCAAGACTTTCTGCCCTGTAGAAAACCAGCTTCAGTTCATGGCCTGAATAGCTTTGTTGACAAACAGTTCCAATTCAGAACCATACAATATCTACATTTTTATTAGTGCTCAGTGAGTTCATGATTAATTTCATACAATAGAGATCGATATCTATCTATCTATCTATCTATCTATCTATCTATCTATCTATCTAT
>JAJKFI010000046.1:1139490-1149537 GCA_029204185.1 Lerista edwardsae | reverse complement strand
TATCTATCTATCTATCTATCTATCTATCTATCTATCTATCTATCTATCTATCTATCTATCTATCTATCTATCTATCTATCTATCTATCTATCCTGGAACCCATGTTGTTTTCGAAATCCAGATTTTATACTTTCCCCCTTTAATTCATAGGAAAAAAAGTTTTTCTGTATCTATTCCTAGGAAATCAAGAAAGTGGCTTGCAATTAAGCTACTTTCCCTAGCACCTGAAAAAATGTGCATATGATAGAACTGGCAATGTGATGATTGCTTTACAGATGAGTATTTCTTTCATCATCTTCAAGGACATCCAGATTTATGATCCAATCACTTGGTTCTCTAACAGGATGCATTTGAATTTCATTAAAAAGAAAAACAAATAGCTGTGTAGATTTATTAATGAAATGTGCTTGACCTTTTCACTTACCTATATGCGGATATAGGATGCTAGAGTAAATGGTGACTTTCTTGACATTACTAAACATTTTAATACCAAGCATCCCTCTGTCCTCAGGGGTGCAACTTTGCAGGCTGGCCAGTGGGTTTAGAGGAGGGTGTGGGTGGGATGGTCTCTCCCCCCTCCTGGGATTTTAATTGATTAACCTACATCCTAATTCGGGCTGCCCATAAACCTGAGCCTTTGTTGTAGGTCCCACAGCTGCCTTATGTCAGTAGCAAGTAAAATGCTTAGAAAGTTCCGGAATGTTGCAAGACATTTTATGGGCACTGCAGTAAAAGATAAATTGAATTTGTAAAGAAAAAAAAAAAGAAAATACGTTTGTCACTGATTAAAAATGTACAAAGTTAATTGGGAACACTATATAGGTGTTGCCACACAACTAGAAGGTGTAAGGGATGGTGCTAATTCAGTCAAGAGGTAAGAGAAAAACAAACCTTTCACATACTGTCCTTTGTTCAATGGTGGAGCCAGTTTCCTCGAGCAAGATGCAAATATTGACACAAGAAGCAGCATTTTCTTTCCAGTTCAAATGTCAGAATTGCCAGTCAAAATGGAAACTGAAAATTCCATACATCACATAAATCTCTGCACTGGCAGGTACGATGGCCTCGCCCTCCCCCGGCCGGAATGTTCTTCAGAGTCTCTCCCTGGCCTTTCCTATACATCTCAACATCTGAAAGTGATTTGACTGTTTACATTGTGACCATATTGTTTCCCTTCCACCTAAGTCCACCAGTTAGTGAAAACCAAAGGAAGCAGCAGCAACAAAAGATATGAAAGGCACTTGGCACCTTCCCCCTGCAGCTGAGCGAATTATCTCCACATAATCCACTTAACCTTTGCCATTGTAGAGCTGGGGGGACTGGATGTACATTTAAAAACCAAGCCTTTTAATTGCCAGTTGATTGTTCCACTAGTCCAGCTCAGCTGGAAAAATGGTGACTGGAAAAGAGATTCATGGGGTAATAGCTTTTCACCTCAGGCAGGAGTCCTAATTCTGAGAAGTTCAATGGCCTCATGCAGACCAACCCTAACGGCCATTTTGCACCATTCAAGGGAGCACTCACAGAGGGTGCATTAATGATTGGCACATTTTCTTTCTACACCTCCAGGCATTGAGTGACAGGGAACTAATCTCTTTCCCACATGGTTGATTTGAGATGTGCAATGCTCACAATGCTCAGAAGCACAGGAAAAGAATGCAAAGACAATTCGCACATTCTATGTTGCAATTTCCTTGTAAAACATCCAGAATTTCTAAATTCCTGTTCCGTGGCAATTGCAATTTCAGCAAGCCCTCTTTATCCACAGGTTTGGGACAGCAGAGTTGATCAACATGGGTCCGGAACAGGGGCGTAGCTAAAGAAGTGCAGGGGGGTGCAATTGCACCGGGCAACAAGCCTGAGGGGAGGCAACAAGTTGAGTTTGACATTTAATTAGTGGCCAAAATTGTGAAAACTTTGGTATATATGAATAATAGTATGTTATATATCATTGGAAAGGTAATTTAATGCAGAATGCAATGAAACAAACCAGAGTGTAATATCTTTATCAAACGTTATGGCAAAAACAACAACAACATAACACTATAACTGTGATGTCACTTCCTATAGTGATGTCACTTCCGGGACAACATTTTGCTACCTGCACAGGGCTACACTTTCATTAACTATGCCCCTGGTCCTGACCTGTGTCAGGAAGGTCTCACCATACAAATTATTTTAAAAAGTGCATTTCGTACCATTGCAGGGTTTCAGGCAGGTGGTCAGCGGTGATTAGAATGGCTATTTCTGGGTCGCACAAAGGCTGTGACCCCCTCTCTTAGCCCATGGTTACACCAGAATGCCATGCAGAAGCTTCTGCATTGCATTCTATAGTGCATCAAGGCCAAGGGAAGGGTCACCCTCTCAGTGCAATATTGAAATAGGCATTCTAATCACTGGCGACTGCCCACCTGATGTTCTTTGGACAAGGGAAGAAGAATGAGGAGCCCAAGAGATTCTTGCTTTAGGATTGACTGGAGAAGCCCAGGGAGGGGGAAAAGCTGAGGAAGCCAGGAGGTGGTTCCTAGTGTTCACATGGGCTCCATTGTTACCTGGGAGGAGGAAGCCTTATTGAATGGTCAATGCAATGGAACTACTTCTGAGTAGAGCTGCAAAGGATTGGTTCATACTTGGAATTTAAGCCTCCCAGCTGCTAAATGTGACCCTGCTCCTGCTTGCTGCTTCTGACCCCACTAGCATGCAGTCTGTCCTGCCCCTCCCACCTTGCCCTTTTAGTCTGTGCCCTGGCATGCCTGACCTGTGCCGCCAACTTCACCAAAGACTCTGACTCGAGTCAAAATGTCTCGGGAATTGGGGTGGGTGGGGTGAGTCGCTATAGGCATGTGCTAGACTTGTACATGAGTTGAGTTTTTTTTTCCCCCAGTAAAATTTATTCAGTAAAGGGATCATTTCTTGGACTTTATTCTACGGTCAGCCCATTTATCCTTCTGAGGAAAATTTGTTCTGAAGAGCCTCAGGATAGAAAGAGCTCTGAGATGACAGCAAGTGTGTGGACACATTTGGGGCAGGCAGTTTTGGCAGTAGAAAGACTGGTGTCTGAGAAGCCAGTCCAGAGGGCAGAGGATCCTAGAGCCGGACTCCAGAGGAAGGAGGAGAGAAATGTAGGCAGTGGACTGAAAAACAAGGAAAACTGTGTGGCATGAGGGGAAAAATGGAAGGGGAAGGCACGGAGGGAAAGGAGGACCCAAAAACAATGGGATAGAAGTGATTTAGGAACAGGAACTCACTTTTGATTGGCACTTGTCGGGAACCCGGAACCAGCCATGGAGCCCGTTAGGATCCAGAACGCCCGTTCTGGTCCATTCCCCCTGAGTGACATCACTGCATAGAAGGCAGCACCTTAGGCAGATCCTAGGGGGCAGGAAGGGCTGTGTATTTGTGAGCACTGTAAACATGGGTTAAAGAGCTAGGGAGGAAGGATGACTGTGTCACACAGGGCCGGCTCCAGCACATGATGATGTCACCACCAACTGCTTCCAGGAGGCCCATTTTGGGCAGTTGGGAGGGCCCAAGATAAAGCTGCTCTGCTCGCCCCACTAATTTACTGTTCATTGAGATCCTGGCTGCAGCAACAGGTGATCTGCTCACTGAGCTGGTGCAGGGCCCCCCAAAGTGCGGGGGGGGGGCAATGTGACGACATTGGTCACATTGGTTTAAGGCTGGTCCTGTGTCACAGAGATGAGGGGCTATGGGTTAAGTGGGAGGTATAACTGTATATATGGTGATATTGCTTTGAAATACTGTGTCAAATCTTTGGCTTCAGATCTCCAGTGCCACTATAGTCCTTTTGCTTTTCATTTCTTTAATGTGGGCTTTGTCCTTTAAAAAAAAAGAAAGAAAGAAATTGTAGCTCAATGTACAGCAAAATTGTGGCAGATTAAAGAATATCCCTTTAATCATAAGTCTTGATTGCCACGAATATCATTTCAAAGGTAGCTTTTAGCTGACTAACACATCTTCAGTTTTATTGGCTGTCTAATTTGGTCCTCTTTCATATTTCACCGTTATGATGTATTCAGACATTTCCCTGTTTTGTTAAGCAGGAATCTGTGTGGTCTTTGATGTAAGACATAATTTATTTGACAAGGAAATATGAGATGGTGCCCTGAATCCACATTTAATTGATGGATTGAGAATTTTTAGCTTTTCAACAAGATAGATTCTCATCCCGAATGTCATGGAGATAGCATTTTGTTAATCTATCCTCCTGTGGATTAAAATATATGTAGATATAATTTTGGAAACCATTTTTAAAATTCTGCATTGGAGGTTGGCTGACTGGATTTTCCTACATGCCTGAAATCTAATCATAAAGGTGATTTATATTACTACGCCAAATAAGATTGTTTGTATGCCCACAGAAAGTGGAGCATCACAATTCCGTCAAATCAATGGTACTAGGTACCTTTCAACATAGCAAATAAGCCATGAGGATCACAATTCTCAAAGCAATTATTCCCAAGCAGGCCCACTCTGAAATCAGTAATATTGCCATGGTGTAAATGGGTTGAGAATGAAAGTGGAAGCAAATCCTGATTGCAAATACATCTATAATTGATTTCACATGTCTGCATTCTATTTCTGATCAATATAACAGAGTCCAATATACAATGGCTTTAGACTCTGTTCTAGTGGCTAAAATGCTGGACTGGGTTCAAATCCCAGTTCAACTTCTTAACTCAAGTTACTATCTCACATTAATTCTTGGAAACAGCCCTGGAAGGTGGAGGCTTCTATACTCTCATCTCACGAGCTCAGCCTTTGTAGAGAAGTGTACAGAATCTGTATCAATTCATGGCATAAGCAATGTATGATGTACAGTACATCAGTGTACATCAGTGGTTCTCAAACTTTTTAGCACCGGGACCCACTTTTTAGAATGACAATCTGTCCGGGACCCACCAGAAGTGATGCAATGGCCGGAAGTGCCACCATTGTGATGCCGGAGCCTTCCGCTTTCCTGAGAATGCAGCAATAACAGCGCCATCCTTAACCCCGCGCAGTATCAGTGCAACGGGGTTGCGCTGATGCTGTGCCCTTAGCACCGAAGCGGGAGCACCGATCGGCACCCCCATGTCGACACTAAGGCAACAGGACCGGCGCTGCAGGCGCTGCCTGTGCGGAGCCTCTCCTGTGCCGACCAAAGCCAGTCGGCGTGAGGGAGGCTCTGTGCCGAGGTGGCGCAGGGATTGGAGGGAGGGAAGGAGGCAAGGGCGGGTCTTGTCTTGGGCGTGACGTGGGCGGGCTTGGGAGGTGGCCATATGGCCACGCCCTAAGCCTGTCAGGGAGGCCGTACGGCCCCGATTCGGGCCACGCGGTTTCCTCAGATCTGCGCCTGCTCTTTAGCGGGCGCAGATCCGAGGAGCACATAGAGGAGGCTGGAGCCTCCCCTATAGTAAGACAGCGCATGTTCCCTTGCCACAGGGAGGCTCCAGCTTCCACCTACCTAGCGCTGGATAGGGCGCTGGCTGGCCGGTGCTCCTACCCCAGTGCTGGGTAGTATTGCACCCTGAGTTGGCTTATTTCTCAGCTATTTTCCAATAGCAAAGTGAATCCGAAAGGAAAAAGCCTATTTACAACCTTGACACAAGCAAAGGACCACATAGCCTTCCTCCTTTCCAGCATCCCAACTTCCCATATTTTCAATATGGTTGCCCTAGGTGCTTCATGACCCACCTGAAATTGGCTCACGGCCCACAGTTTGGGAACCACTGATGTCCAGACTATCTGGACAGCATGCATGTTGACAAAGCAATGTGTGACATTGTTTAGGTGAATTCACATTCTCCACATTACTTGTAGAGATCTAGTGTGGTAAAGAGGTTAAGGCTGAAGTGTGAATTGGGATTTCTTGGGTTTGAATCTTGCCTACGCCATGCTTGGTAGCCTTAGACCACTTACTCCTCAGTTCCCTTATCTGCAGTATTGTATGGAAATAATAACACTTACAGGATTGTAGTGAGGATCACTAGATAGTATATGTGGAGTACATTGGACATCCAAAAGCACTATACAAGTGCAAAGGAGTATTATTGTAGGTTCTGCATATTGACCATGCAGGATATGAGGCTTTCTAGTTATAGATGCATCCTGAGGCTTTCGTAGCTGGTAGGATTAACAGTGTTAAAACTATTCAGGCTTGATGGCCATGGTCCAGTAACAACATTATGCCAGCAGCTTTGGCAGGCATTTTCAAAGGTATAGGAGCACCAAAAAGCGGACAGTTTGGAGTATTCTGGGGGTCCTATACCTTTGAAAATGCCTGCTTAACAAGTTGAACTGGAATTTGAACCCAATTCCTCTTCCTCTGGGTCAGCCCAGCATTCTAAAATCATGGACTCTTGTTATATTGATCAGAAATAGAATACAGACATATGAAATCAATTACAGATGTATTTGTAATCAGGATTTGCTTCCACTATCGTTCTCAACCCATTTACACCATGGCAATATTACTGATTTCAGAGTGGGATTGCTGGGCAATAATTGCTTTGAGAATTGTGGTCCCCATGGCTTATTTGCGATGCTGAAAGGTACCTAATACCATTGATTTGACGGAATTGTGATGCACCACTTTCTGGATCTCTGGAAGCAACCCACTGTGTAGTGTCCCAGGTCCCTTAGAGAAATCCAAAGGAACAGCTAATGAAATTCAGCCAAGTAGACCATCAAAATTAGCTTCACTGGTTTGCCAATCAGTCCACGAGTAACATTTTCAGCCCATTCCTAGGCATGTTTACTCAGAAGTAAGTCCCATTGTGCTCCATGAGGCTTACTCCCAGGTATGTGTGCATAGGATTGCAGCCTTTGTCATCTCCAGAGGCTAGTTGATGGTATAGGCTTTTGCTTTCTCGAAACCCTGGTTCCAACTAGTGGAAACTATTGACTCGCTGCAGAACAGCCTATATATCTTCAGATGATTGTTGGGGCTCTTTCCCATGATTTGTCAGCTAGGAGAGAGGTGCAAATCTGAAAAGGCAACTTATCCACACTTATGCCAGGAGCAGGGAAGAGTTGCTTTGAGATAACTTGAGCGTGGGAGAGTCTCCACAGGGATGGCTTGGTTCAGGGAATTAGTGATGGGATAAGGAGCATTTTCTCTGCTGAAGGAATGTGGAAAAGAATGCTCAAGTGTGTCTGCTGGGGGAACCCCCCTCTCCCATTACATTTCATTATTTACTATGATCTTCATCTGAGAACGTGGTAACTCATATTCATTCAGTGAGGCATAGCAGGTTGTGCTAATGTTCCTAAACAGATCAAATTGGATTTCTGTTGCAGTCAGTACCCAGCAGTTAGTTTGGAAAAGCAAAGCAGAAGAAAGAAGCTTTATTCCTGAACTCAAGTATTGGAAGGTGAGTGCCATTGAAATTGGTGGGATTTACTGCCACATAATTGACTTAACCCAACAATGAAAGAGAGAGAAACGTTCCAAAACTGCATCTTTAACGGTGTCACCATTCATCCCAATGGAAGAGACAGAAGCACAATAATTTTTCTTTGCAAATTATGTTTCTTCCCCCCCCCCACTGAATGGATTATCTGATTATCTGAGCCTATGTTAAGCCCAGTATTTTTTAAGGGTGCAGTTCTAACCTGGAGTTAGGCCGCCACAGTTAGGCCAGCAAAGTTTGACTGGCACTAGGGCCACAGTAAGGCATGTTTGGAACACTCTCGGAGTCAGGGAGGATGGCGCATGTCTGTGTGTTGGCCTCTCTGAGAGTGGTCCAAACATACTTTATGGTGTCCCTTGTCCCAGTTAGGCTGGCCTAACTGCCGGCCAAACTCCAGGTTAGGATTGTGCCCTAAATAATTTATTTTCCAGATAAAGGCTTATTTTGGCATTTAATGGAAGGACTGCTACACAAGGAAGGACAAGGGGGATCTGGGTTTGTATCTATCAGTGTTTCTGAGTTTGTTGATTCCAGCAAAGGCAGAAACCTGCTGACTGCAAAGGATATTGTGCTTCTCACTGTTTTTACATTTATAACCTGCCGTTTCCTCGAAGGAGCTCAGGGTAGTGATTCTTTTTATCTCCAGTTTTTAACTTCACAACAGCCCTGTGAGGTAGGCTAGGCTCAGAGATAACTGGTTGAAATTCAACCCATGAACTTCAGGGCTTAACAGAGATTTGAACCTGGGTGTTCTCAGTTCTGGTGTGATACTTTACACTGGCTCTTCATCCCCCTTTTGGCTACAGTGGGAGTGTACTGAGCACCTACACCTGCTTCCACACAGGAATTACCCCTCATGACATCATGGCCACTGCTGGCCTGGCCATGGGGGGTGTTGAAGTGGATTGCATCAGTAGCGGATTGCAAGTAGTCCAAGAGAGTGGTCCATTTGGGGTGTTCTTCACCCCAAGTCTGCTACTGTCTCCCACCAGCTCACTGCTGATGCAATCTGCCACAATCCGCTTCCTGCTTGTTTGAGCAAGACACGGACTGTCCCCCTCCTTACCTTGCTCCTTGCGCGGTTTCCTCAAATCCTGAAAGGCAGGACTTCCAGAGCCAGTGCAAACAAAGGAGCTTTTTCATCCATGCTGTTCCTTTAAATAAAACCAGAAGTCCTGCACTTTGGGGTTTGATGAAACTGCAGAAGAAGCATGCGGAGGACGTGGTTTTTCTTCTCTAGAGCTCCGCGACAGAGGCGGTGGCGGCGGCAGCAGCAGCAGCGTGGGGCCTCACTCCAGGTTGTGCCGCCCCTGATCATGGCTGTTATTTGGAAGCCAGTTACTGAAGCCACATAATAAGTTGAAGATGGAGGTGTAAAAATACAAGCCAGTTAACCATCGACGGGTAGGGAAGCTCTTTTCTTTCTGAACAAATACATTCTCATTACACTCCGCCAGCAAATCCGGAGTGATAGAATTATCAATGGTTTTCATTATGATTCCTTTTATGCCTTCCGTCAGAGAGCCACACACACTCCTTGTTATCTTTATTCACGGCTGTAAAAATAATAATCATAAAAGAAAGATAGCCGCCGCCGCCTTCATAAAACAATGCCTTCTTTAAAGGTTTCATTTTAGAGCTGGTGTTTAGGCCATGATGAATTGCTGAATGGTTGATTTCCTGACACTCTTTCTCACTAACCTTTCCTGACAGCTTCTGGATTGCTCTACCCGGTAATTTGCGCAATAGTAATGGCTACAGTGAGATGTCTCCTAACTATTTCCTTTACTTTTAACAAGGATGCTGAACCCCCTCTGTAGGTGACAAAATGCAATTACAGACGCGAAGTGTTCCCCTGGGCAGGAGGCGGCTCACAGATGCCACCATGTCCTTTGGCAGCGCAACTGTTCAGCACAACTGAAATGAAAACAAAAGTGTTGGATTCTCTACGTCTTCTGTCCAAATAATTTTTTTTAATTAAAAGTTATGAAGGCATTTCATTGATTAACACTCTTAGTAATTAAATACTGTCGTTGGCTAATTTTTTTTTTTCCGGTTGGATTTGTTCTTCCTTGGAGATCTCTAATGGTTGTATGGCTTTGCATTTATTGATAACTCTGTTTGATGAATACAGATGCCACCTTTTATGGCCGTCGTTGACAGAGTAATCATATTGTGAGAAACACCAGGCTTATGTGGCAACAGCTGTTGCAGTTAGACATGCTGACATCCACTGGGAAAGTGTGTTTGCTGCTATCCTGGGCATGCCGTAAATGGAAGGTGCAATAAAGCATGAACTAACATTTTGAAAATCCTTACAACTCAGGGAACTTTATTGCAGATTACCAGCACTTTGATCTCCGGCCAGTACTTAAGTCTTAATTATCAGACTAATTGCACAGACTATGTTCATTTTCAGTGGTAATCCTTTTGTGATTAGCTTCTCTGTTCAATAACTGACTTATCCCTTAATTAAAAGGACTATTAACCTTAAGGCTGTTGCTACAGCTTGGGATTAAACCGATGCAGAATTAATATTTAATATCATTCTTAGAAGTCCTTGGTGGTAGTCACAGAATGGTGTGTGTGTGTGTGTGTGTGTGTGTGTGTGTGTGTGTGTGTGTGTGTGTGT
>JAJKFI010000046.1:1106624-1137596 GCA_029204185.1 Lerista edwardsae | reverse complement strand
CACACACACACACACACACACACACACACACACACACACACACACACGACAGTCAGGACCCAAGTCAAATTTGAGTCATGACTCTTTTCTGAGTCACTGGCTCCAAGATTCGAGTTGGGTCTGAGTCAGTGATGTTCATGAGTTGAGTTGACACTAGTCTCAAAAAACAGTGTTTTCATTACTTGAGTCGAGTTGCGATGACTCAAGTGCCCATCCCTGGCACTAACTGCCCTATGCACTGCTACAGGAAACTTCCAAATACCATCTACGGCAGGTCTGGCATTTTTAAATAAGAAAAATACATACATACTACCCCTTGGCTACAGAAGATCTACGAACAAACAAGGGAGCAGTTCTATTCCTACTCCTGTCTGCTTTCAGTCCTTCCCCTTTTGAAGGTGGGGCTGGAGTATAAATGGGCCAATTAGGAGCAGCATGTGGTTATGTCATGTTCCTGACTAGCTCATTGTGGTCTCCTCATCATCAAGCCTGAACTGGTCCAAACAGGCCCCAGATGACTTGTGGGATAGACAGAAAAAAGCTGAACATTCTTGATAGTGTTAAGAATAGAAAATATCATTCGACTATGAATGTTAACACTAATGTTTACGTATTTGTCTAACAAGCATGTAATGGATTGGATTGGCAGAAGGAAAAAGAGGGGTATATATTTAATACTCCAGGATTGTTATAAACATGTTCCAATATGAACTAGATTCTAAATTATGTTTTGGAATCGTTTTGCTGATTGAAAGAGAGTCAGCTAAACTGAGATGTTAATCATGACTGGCAGTGGCCTTAACCCATGTGGCTAATCTAGCTGATTTGTCATGCTGAGTGATGTGCGAAGATAAACAATTGGTTGCTGATTATTGGACATTTCAACACAGAGCACATGTGGCATGTTAGATGACAGGTTATGCTAATGAACTGGTGTTTGGTCCTGCCATTTACATTAAAGCAAATGCCCTCTCCCTCCCCCCACAGCAAATTTTCATTGTCACACCCTTTAATTACCTTCCTGCTTATTAGCACACTGTCCTCCTTTTGCACAGTTATGTGTACACAAATCCATTGATTTCAAAGTAGTTGCATGCAGGATTGCATCCCAAATGTTTAATCATCTGATTTTGTGCAGTTTAGCACTCTGGGTGTTAGTTTGCACACACCCGCTGTGTTTCTTCTATCAATATATTCTCTGATTACTGAGGCCCAATTTATATTGCCATGTTTCATGTGTTGTATTCTATAGGAACAGATTTTTTTTTTTTGGGGGGGAGCAGTATTCCATCCATTGAACTGGTCTTATGAATAGTTCAACATGTGTCCAGAGTTCAAAGATCTGCCACTTAATTTGATGTTACAGGATTGTAAGTGGGAGGGGGGTTGCAGGAGACTGGAGAGGGAAGGTAGCATGGATGGAAATAATTGTACAAGTGCTTTAGTGCACATGGAAGGCAATCAGCACTACTGTGCATGCAAGAGTTTTCTTCTCCAAATGCTGGGTTTATCGTCCTGACAAATGCCAATGGTAGAAAAAGTACTGCGTGCATTATAGCTTGGTAGAGCAGATCCGCAGTCTGAACATTTATGGTGAGAGGATGGGGCCTAACAGTACACGCTCAGGAGACTGGGAAAGGAGGGTATCTTAAGAGTGCATTCTTAACCTGGCACAGTTAAGGCTGGCACAGTTAGGCCAGCAAAGTTTGGCTGGCACAAGGGCCACCGTAAAGCATGTTTGGATCACTCTCATTGTCAGGGAGGATGGCGCCCGTCTGTGTGCTGGCCTCTATGACTCCAAGAGTGGTCCAAACATACTTTGCACTGATGTCCCTAGCGCCCATCAAACTTTGCAGGCCTAATTGTGCCTGCCCAACTCCAGGTTAGGGTTGCGCTCTAAGTCAAGGCAATATAGCAAAAATGTGTTTAACTTATAGACAACTAGCCTAACCCTAACAGCATATTTGAGAGTAGTTGCCGTTGAACGCAATGGCACTTATTTCTGATAAACATGCATGGGATTGAGCTGCATGTAAGATTAATTTAAAACTTTTAAAAAATTTAAATTAAAAATGGTCTTTAATATTTTGTTCTTACGCCAGAAAAATAAATTACTCGTGCCCACAAAATTGTTCTCAAGCCAGCAAAATCCATGCCTGCAGAGCAGCCAGGAAAATAAATGCAGCCATATGCCCACTGTCCTCCCTGTGTGCCAGGAGTCATATACCCGCGGCCAGCTGGAGTAGAACAACTGTTAAAACTAACAAGGGTGGGAAATAAAGAAATCCCACCCCTTCTCTTTCATTGGTGAGTAGGTATAAGAACTGAAACCAAACATTATTGATTTCCTAACTTGTCAATCATGGCCATGCTTTTGCATTAACAGGCTAGAACACTGGAGAGCAGGAACAAATTTCTGTCTTAATGGGCAATTAAGTAGAATCCTGCATGCCTGCTTTTCTTTATATCACCATAAGAATAAGAGCCAAGATGTTGTTCTTACAATGACAGTGAAACAGTCAGAACCAGTGCCTGGAATCTCCCTCAGTGGCCTTTCCCATTTAGGTGCTGTTTAATTGTGTGGGTCCCACTGTAATAGTTAATGCAGATGCCCAGAATCCACAGCACTGAGCTATAGGGTGCAATCCTAACCTGGAGTTAGGTCGGCACAGTTAGGCCAGCAAAGTTTGACCAGCACAAGGGCCACAGTAAAACGTGTTTGGACCACTCTCGGAGTCAGGGAGGATGGCTCACACATCTGTGTGCTGGCCTCTCTGACCCTGAGGGTGGTCCAAACATACTTTACGGTGTCCCTTGTGCCAGCCTAACTCCAGGTTAGGATTGTGCCTATAATCAGGGAAGTACCTCACATTTCAGGGGAAGGAACTTTCAGCACATGCCCTTTTCTTGGCTCTACCAAAGGAAGGGAGAGGATGCTGGCACAGTGACTTTCTGCCTGCAAGTTCAACCAGGCCCCTGTTGCTGGTAGCTGTGGGTGCAGGCTGGTAATTAGGCCACCACCCACCGCCTCTGGTGAGTTGGAGGTGGGGGTAGGTAGTGGGAGAGAGTTGGAGGGGAGGGCAGGTAGTGGAACAGGGGTGGGAGGGGTTGGTTACCAGTGGCATTCATGTGCACCAGTATCCTATGTTCCTTTCTTCTTCCTGTTAGAAATAGACAATTTCGATTGTAGCAATGCAAGATGAACGTTTTTATTTAATACCGTTTGCAAAGGGCAGGTGAACTTCCAGCAAGCAGTTCCAGCAGAACTTCTTTAACTACAGAGTTCAGTAATTTATACCCTCTAAAAGGTTTGCCCTTACTTTAAGCTCGTTGGTTTAAACTAAAGCAAGTCAATTAGAACATTTAAAGATACACCCACTTCACATAAAATCCAAACATGTAACTTTGTTTCTTTACATATTCTTTCATGCAATGAATGATCATGCAAATGAATTGTAATGAGCTTGGGGGCGTGTCGGTAATATTCATGAAACTATTTACACCTGCTCAGTTTGCTCTTGTCAAGGCGATGTCCTGCTGGCTACAAGATGTTGCCTTGTTATCTTGTTATGAAGAATAAGTTTTACTTATGCCTGCCAAGCATTGGGTTTATCAGCATCGGTTTTTGAGTTTTTTACAAGCTTCTATTGTTAAAAGTTCTACAAGTTATTATATATTTATTATAGTTATGTTCAGACATGTCATGTAGCGGGTACGCGGGGGTACGCGAGTACCCATTCCTAGGATTAGGGGTGGCCCCGTCCACTCGCCCGCCCACTTGGTGACTCCGTCGGCGCTCCGCTCCGCCCCCTGCAACGTTTGAATTGCCTGCATGTTTGAGTTGCCTGCACGTTCTCAGAGCCAGCCAAGCAGGCAGGCAGGCAGCGGAGCGAGGGAGACTGACGGCAGCAGCAGTGTGAGCAGGTAGGCTGCCTGGGGCTCCCTCCCGAGGAGATGCGGTGGTTCCTGGGTTCCAGCTATGACCTCACTTCCAGTGGGCAGGCCCCGACACAAGTGCCAATCAAAAGTGAATACCTGTTGCTAATTCATTTAGATGCCATTACTGGTTATGTTCTATTAGCAGAGCTGTTAATAATGACTCTAAGCAAAAAGTATTTATTTAATTTAGGCATTTAGCCAATTCTGTATCTTAAGCTTTGCTTGTCACAGCTTTGAACGTTTTTTTCTGCTGAAGCAGCAGCCTTGGCCTGCCTGTTCTTTTAATGGCTTTAAATTGAAGCTTGATACTTAACATTAGTATTCTTACACTTATTACGTTAATAATAATAAATTATTTTCTGTCATTCCCTTCCATCACTCTTACATTTTGTGGCACAGAACCAAGGAAGTGGAGGCTTTGGGGAAGTGGAGGCTTTGGGGAAGTGGAGGCTTTCCCCAGGGTAAAGGAATGAACGTTCTCTTACCTTGAGGAGACCTCCATGCCTGCCCCCTACTAACAAGATGCGCCACATGCTCCATTGGTCTGGCTACATTGGTGAGGAGGGGCTTCTTCTTCTAATACCATTGGGCTGTTTGTGTCTTTTGAGAACAGGGCAGCTTCTTAAACTAGCCACTTCCCCCTATTGATACACAGACCAAGTACGAAACAGACTCAAAACACACCAAGTTCTCATGCAGTGGAAGGTACACATTTTGCTTTCGTTGTTGAGAGCAAAAAAAGTAGCAAAATAAAATAAAAACATAATCCAGGTGTGTTGGTTGAGATCTACAAGAACTTCCAAAATTCTTCTTTAATTGTGGCTTTTTATTACCATCATTAAACATGGAAGGATCTTAAAATGTTTTATCTATCCCTTCTAGTAGCACAGACAGTGATGCTTCATTGTGCACTGAGAATGGAGACCGACCTAAACCTCCAAACAGAGGAGAGATGTGGGTGGGATGAGAAGTCTATATATGCCACATCTGAATTCCCCTGTAGGACATATTCCAAACATCATGCAATGCTAAGCCAATGTTGGAGCTTGCACAGGAACCTAGAAAGAAAACAATGGGGACAAAAAGCCCCCAACAGTGGTGTTCCTATAGGGGGGCAAAACGCTGTGTTGCAGGAGCCTGACCTCCTGTGTAACATGGCCCCTCCCCCTCCAGAGCAGCTCTCCACTTGGAATTTTTGTCTGGGGACTTTTTGTTTTTGTAATTTTTTGTTACTGCAGCCAATTTGTGCTGATGAACTCGGATTTTAGAACTCTGCAAATAGAAGTGCCCAGGATGTGGGGGAACCCAGACCCATTGTGGCAAAGGATTAAAGTGCCCCTCTTCACAGGGTACCAAAGGATTTGAATTGCCAACTCAGCTGTGGTTTACTGAGAAAAAATATGAGCTCGTCTTAGCTTTAATAATAGGGTTAACATAATGTGAAGCTTGGTTCTTATAGAAATGGCAGCTTCAGGAACTGTTCAGGCCAGTGTTCCTCAAACTGTGGATTAGGCCCCACTTGGTGAGTCGCAACCTAATGTCAGGTGAGTTGCAGAAAGCTGGGAGCAGCCATCTTGGAAGCTGTAGACTGTACTCTTGCTATATTCCTTTTGTGAGTGTTAACAGTTTGAATTTTCAAGTGAGGATTTTCTTAAATTTTGTTTTTAAGTTCAGTGCTTTTACATAATATTTTGTCCTAATCTTGCCTTCTGTCAGGGATGTTTCAGGGTTGTGCAATTGCTGCAGGCCAGGAACGCCAGTTTGCATTTCAGGAGCGTCATTTTATGATGTCACAATGACAGCACTTCCTGCTTGATGATGTCACTTCCAGACATGACATGACTTCCAGTGGGTCCCAACATGAGTGCCATTCTAAGACGTGTGTCCCAGTGCTAAAATGTTTGAGTACCACTGCTTCAGGCTAATGCCTGATTTCTCTGGAGTTGTGTTAGAAGATCCGTACTTAGGACACTGAGCAAAGCTGAAGGTCTGATCAGGGCTCTGCACCTGGATTGCAATGATGAGCAACAATTCAGGTAAAGTACAAATCAAAGTGTCCTCAGTACAACAGTGACTGGACTGTTCATGAGAAAATGTGCGTGTGTGTCAAATCACACCATGCCAACCGATACGTCTGAACATGGGCAGAAGATTTAGCCAAGAGGGTTAATGCCTCTGTTTGCCCGAAGATAACAGCTGAAGATCCGAAGGTCGTGACCTCGAGACTACCGGAAGTCTCTGAGCGGCAGACCTTGCAAACTGCGGCTGATTAAAAGCTGAGTTCCAGCTGCCTCGTGGGAGGAGGAGTGTGCTGAAGTCAGCTGCGTCTCTGGTGGGAGCAGGGAAGCCTCTTATCAGCCAGCAGAAGACAGATGGGTGGATCTTTCTGGATTTAGCCTTCTGGTGGCTAAGAAAGAAGGCTAAATCCAGAAAGATCCATCTGTATGAGTATTGTTCTTGAAAGATAGAACATTTCTGTAAACTGTAAAAACCTTCGGGTTTGTGAATAAAAGTCTGCCTATGTAAACCGCTTTAAGTTACAGTCATTAGAGAAATCTAGTGATCTTAAGAAAGGTGGTATATAAATACAAGTATTATTATTATTTTTATTATCTGCAACAGGAGATTCTTTTCTGTCTCAAGCCAAGCAAACTTCTTTATTGGATTTGAGCCATGAGGCCACTTTTGCCTGCATGACATCCGAACTGAGTGCTTTTATCTCTCCCTCTTTTCTGCCAGACCTACATACAGGAAGGAACCCCCAATGAAGAATGCTGGCCAAATAATTCCGTTGTTTGCACACAGGTTTCTTGAGATGTCAGTGTTAATTGGGATTGCAAGGGCAGTAGCAAGCCGGTGAGTGGAATATGCTAGTTCATTCCAGAGTCAGCCATGAATCACCGCAATGTAATAATGGGAGCATATGTCTCCTAACACATTTCAGGAAAGGTGCTACATTCTTAATGCATACAAGTGGACCAAAGAGATTGTGAAGATTTATTTCCTCTTCCCTGATAGAAATAGATTTCTTTCCTTAGCATATTAATGATGGCGCATTAAAAATGTTTACAGAATAACCTGCACAAAACTAATGTAATTAAAAGAGGTACAGGCCCTGAGGGTGGTGAATGCTGTCTTTAATATTAGCTAGACAGATTGCAAGCTGGGGTTCTAGTTGATTCTCGCATGCTGAGAAGACACGAAAGCAGAGGATTCTGTCAAAGTTACAAAAGATAACGGGTGTATTACAGGTGGTGAAATACCCACAGGCGTATTCATTTTCATCAGGCTCCTAAGTATGTTGTTCCTCTGAATTTATCGTCACTAATCACAGTGTTTCCTTGAGTTTTCAGAAGGGCACCCACCACTGGAATTTGGTCAGCATTTTTTTATTTCAGCATTTGCTTGCATTTGCTAGATTTCACTTCCTTCAATGTGGTTATATGCAAACAGCATAAGCATAAGAGTTAACATGAGTGGGTAGAATGGTCTGGCTAGGAGAAAAAATGAAGAACTTGAGAGTCTAAGCACTATTTATAGCATATAAGGTTTTGTGGACTACAGTCAATTTCCACAGATGCATGAAACGGCACCGCACATACACCTGTTATAACAGCCAGAGAGGCAAGTAAAGTAGATGCTAAGTAAAATAGATGCTCTGGATGTTAATCACTTTGCCTATTGTAAAGGTGCCCTTGCCAAAACTGCTGGGAGAAGACAATAGTGCCTAATGGTTAGGTTTCAAGTACCCATTGCTGTTTCCCACTTTTCTTTTCTATGGGGTCAGCAGATTAATAGGAGAAATCTAGTAATTTCTATCCACTGCTACCATCTCAGGCTAAAAAAAAAAAAAAAAAAGCAGGGAGGGGGCCATCTTGGGGAAAAACCCTTCTAGGAGGACACTAAACCCCTGGGGTTCTTTTTAGAAATGAAAACAACTATGGTAGCATCTGCAAGAGTGCTCAGCCATGACAACCCACTGAATTAGCTATGAAAATGGACTAGGCAAGCAGAGCCAAAAATGTAATTAAGTAATTAAAATCCAAAGTAAAAGAAATTAATGACATGGGGAAAATGGGGTGGGAATGGGAGGAAAAAGTATAAGCAGGCTGGTGGAAACTATGTGAACTCATTGGGATGGACACAAAGAGAAAGCTTGACCAAATTTGATATAGTAACTAGTAATGCCCAACAGATGGATTTGGAATGCTACTCAAGAACACATTCCCCCCCCCCCCCAAGGCTGGAAGTAGAAAAGGTAAAACAGCATAAAATTAATTCATTGATGCATCTAGTTAGGGTTATAGTCCCTATTACTAACTACCTAAGGAATCCTGGTCCTTGTACCTACTGGAGAATAAGGGCACAATTCTAACCTGGAGTTAGGCCAGCACAGTTAGGCCAGCAAAGTTTGGCTTGCACAAGGGACACCATAAAGTATGTTTGGACCACTCTCGGAGTCAGAGAGGCCAGCACACAGACATGAGCCATCCTCTCTGACTCTGAGAGTGGTCCAAATATGCTTTACGGAAGCCCTTGTGCCAGCCAAACTTTGCTGGCCAGCTAACTCCAGTTTAGGATTGCGCCCTAAGTGTCTAACTTCTGGAAACCAACATTAAATTTCACACCATACCTGGCAGAAATACACATGAACACCCAGATGCTTTAACTTAAGTTTGATGGAGGTCGTACAATTACCGGATTGGAGGAATGCAGCCTAACTGGCCTCTCCATCTCCTCCCCTCTACTAGATTGACAGGTTTGCCTGCTCAATCACAGGAAAGTTTGCTATTCCAGCAAGAAGGGTGATGCTGAATCCATCAATGCACATGGGTGAGTGATAATGGCATTTCAATCAAGGACAAATATTGCCGTAGAAGGAGATTCTGGAGAGTTAGACGTGTCCAGAAATAAGCGAAATGGGCAGAAACTAGGGGAAAAAAACAGGTCATGCATCACAACCCTTCCAACTTGTGCTGATCAATATTCAACTTTTATGAATATTGGATCACTCGATCAGTTTCACTTCTTGTCTTTCCAAGGGTATTTTGGATTGCCTTTTTCTGTGTGATCATTTTCGTAAGACAGTACAGAGACGTTTTTGAGGAGTTGGCATATGGCACTTAGACGGAAGAGAGGGTGTGTGTTTGTTCTCCATCCCATTCCCCGAAGTGCTGCAATGCCTCCTTGGGAGAAAAAGGAGCCAAGCTGCTGTGGAACACATGTTGGATTCTTATACTGACAACAGCATTTCAGGATTATTCACCCCCAGGTCTGAAACCCTCCAAATAGAGACAAATGACTTGCAGGATTATACGCTTAGTCAAACAGATGTGCTGGAAGAGAGGCACCTCTTGTCTGGGTATCAAGGGGCGTGCAAACACATATTTGCGAACTCAAAGACCTTTTGTAGTCATCTGGTGGTGGGGCAACAGAGCCTTCTCTCTAACCATCTAGTCTCAGGAAGAGGTAGTGAGACACCTGGGAGTTCTTCTGTTCATGAACTCTCCACCTCTCAGGAAACAAAGTTAAGCAAATCTAGATTTAGGTCAGTGGGTTTGCCATGCCAACAATACCTAACTTGACTCTGCTGGCATGTCACTCCCCACCCCTAACAAAAGAGAAGCAATTATTTACATAATAATATATTTTTAAAAAATACAGTCCAATCATGTGTGGGGCTATGCATTATATAAAGAAACATCAAATCATTACAAAAGTTCCAATCGCTACAAAAATCCTCAGTTGTTGGGTGTTGTGAAATGCTGGCGTGTCACCCAAAATACCGTGGCGTGTCACCTTTGACACGCATGTCATAGTTTTGCCATCACTGATTTAGGTAGTCATGACCAAGACCATTGGTCTAGGCCTCAGGTTCAGGGTAGTAACCTATTGATTTCAATAGGTCACTACCCTGGACCTGAGGCCTAGACACACAATAGACCAAACTCCACAGAAAGTAGTGGGGCATTTCTGAGTAAAGACGCTTAGGATTGACCAACATGTGAGAGAGACTGCGTAAATGAAGGTGTCCCTCCATTCCTTGTCGCCCCCTTGGTTAATCTCACAAGTCTGTTGATGCTTCTTCCACATTTGTGACCAACCGATTAGACATTCACATCACGAAGGTCTCCATTCGTGTCAGTAATGTGGGCCTTTAGTATCTCCCAGGTACTGGAACACCAACATCCACTGGGAAAATATGCTCATATTTATGACCTCTGTTGAAAGAGCTGTGAAAACCCGTGATGAGAAAGATCACATGCCACAGCCTGGAAATTCTTATGCTATCAGGCATTTCCAAGTGTGTTGATTGTTTAGAGTTATACACATCACCATGTATCAGAATACACTTTTGTATGACTTTCCTGAAAAAACACTTTTTTTATCTGACTGGTTGCTCCTTTGTAGGCTGTTTTAGAAACAAGAGCCCATAAAACTCTTTACATGACATATTGAAATTGACCTTTACTTGAAGCTTAGCTTTAACCGTGTCAATCAATACTCATGCATTTTCTGCTGTCAGTCTGGGGCTGTTTACACAAGGAAAATCTCCACACCACGGTACTGTACACCAGTGCAGAGCTGACAGTATGAAATCAACTTGCAGTGCGCTTATTAGCATTTGAAATTTCAGTCAAGCATCTGCTATCATTGAACGATGCGCCTCCAATAAAACGAGAGACCGTGTTCATTGGGAACGGTTACATGTGATGGCATCTGGCCTGGATGCCTTTAAAAGTGGACTGAATAGATTTCTAGAAGAAAAGCCCATCACAGGTCACAAGCCATGGTGGATATGTGCAACTTCCTGGTTATGGAAGTAGGCTACCTCAGTCGGCCAAGTCTGCCTCACCATTCCGGCACTACATAGGATTGCGCTCGAAATGTCAGGTGCGAGGGAGTAGTAACAGGATGCAGGTATCTTAGGATGGAGCCCTAACCTGAAGTTAGGCTGGCACAGTTAGGCCAGCAAAGTTTGGACAGCACCAGGGCCACCATAAAACGTGTTAGGACCAGTCTAGGAGTCGGGGAGGATGACACACATCTGTGTGCTGGCCTCTGATTCCAAGAGTGATCCAAATATATTTTACGGTGTCCCTTGTGCCAGTCACTTAGCTGGCCTAACTGTGCCGGCCTAACTCCAGGTTAGGATTGAGCTCCTATGGTGCTATGTGTTCCCAAAGGCCTCTGGTGGGCTACTCTAAAATACAGGAAGCTGGACTAGAGGGGCCCTTGGCCTCATCCAGGAGGGCTCTTCTTCTATTCACATATATTAATGCTATGTGTCTCTAGCCTCAGATTCTCCCTACTTTGGAAAGGGGTTCATCGCTGACTAGAAGGGCAATGAATTGAAAGCCTCTTGAAATTGCAAAAGGAAAATAAATGGTGCAAAAGTACCCTCTTGGATCAGCACTGGACACAATAAAGACCTACTTAGGATTAGATGAAGTAATAAGCAGAGACTGCTGGTGGCGTAACAACCACTGCACATTTGCCTGCCAGCTACAGCCATCTCTTTCCCAGATTGCACCTCCCCAGTTCCACAGCTCTTCCTCTCGATCATCACAGCTGCAAAACTTCATTTGGCAGCGCTCTTCTGAAAGGAACTGGCAACTTGGCTCATGCCGCATAAATATTTGAACCAAAACGCTGATCGCTGCAAAGAGCAATGGATCACAGCAGTGGGCCAAATATGAGAGGAACTGGGGTGGACCATGTCAAGGCTGAACAGCCCTTCCCTCCGTCCCTGAATATGGTTTCATTCAAAATGAGGGCTGTTTGGTCATGACGGGTTTTATGAAGAAGGGAATATTTTTGAGCTTCCTTATAGTATCCTATCCTATTTTTGCTTTGCTTGAAATGGAAATGATGGTTGGCTTTTGCCGGGTCCCAGAAAGAGAGCGCATTTTTCCATTTCAAAACAATTAATACATAGTGGACTATTTGATTCCCCTGCAAATATAAAACATATCTATATTTTTATGGTCACGCCTGGGCCAGCCCTCCAATTTAGCAGGTTTCAGAGGATCTGTAGGCTTTCAGGATTGCTGCTTAGCCTGTGGTAAAGGATGCTGTGCAAATGGCAATGGGAGCTGCTGGGAGAACTTCTTCTGTTAAAAAGCAATGCGTAAATATTCCAAACCTTCATCAACAGCATCTCCCACCAACCCCAGGTGAAGTGCTTGCACGTAATGCCGTTTGCTGGACTGATCTTCCAGCAGATCAAAGGCTGGATCCATTCTGGCAGTGCCAATCATTACACATTTATGGGCATATGTTGGGGTGGTGGTGGGAAATCAAACCTATAGTTCATGCCAAGAAGTGATTGGCACTATTGAGATGACAATGTTGACTACATATGTGATTGGTGCATGCCTAGAGATCCCCACATGCCTTAGGATTGCACGGTCAGTGTGTTGATTTACGCCTGACTTTACCCTGTTAGTGTTACAGGTGTTGCTGTTTCTGTGTTACAGCCAGAATGCAAATGCACAACAAACTCCACTCTTGGCAACAATGCACTTTTGTAGCATCATGCCCGACTGTCTTTGGAGATGGAGAACCTGGGCACCCAGTATTTGACATGATGGGGAGAACCTCAATAATATTCCCAGGCGGTAGCTGTGCTGGTTGTCTCTCACCTTGAAAAGCCCACATTCTTATCAAAGCGTGGTGATCTTTTTCTCCTTTCCTACTTTTGATACACAAATATGTTTTATGAGGGTGTTGACTGGTGTGAAGGCTTCTGATGAGTCATAAAGAAAAAAGCAGTACCAATGCAGTCCCTTCGTTTGGGGGCAGCAGTTCCAGATGAAGTTTTGGGATCCTAGACAAAATTTACTACATTTCCCCTCCCTTCAGGCAGACTCACACCTGCACTGAGAGGTGTGGGACATGGTTTTGTAAGGATCAAACTAGCAAATGATTGGAGCTTGCAAGCTTGATTTTTCCAATGTAAATAGTAGCTGCACTCAATCCTGGATCAGGAGTAAAGCACGGCAGGAGGGAGTGTTGGGCCTTTGACTTCCCCGTGGTCCCAATCTGGACCAGGTCCCCTCACTCTGCAGCAATTTGCGGTGAAAAAAAAAATCTTGATTGTATTTCAGCACAATGGACAGGCTTTTCAAGCATAAACCGAATGTCCGCTTTTGCATTCTAGATCGATCATTTTTGCAAGAGGCAATGGAGAAATGCACGATTGCCATTACGTTACATGCAGTTTCAGTCGTTAGATAGCTAGAGTACCATGCAGCAGGTCAATCAGATTAGGAATCTCTTGCCATACATGGGTCTTCTCCCCCCACATTGTCAGATCAGAAGATTTCTGAATTAATTAAATCTCCTGATGTACTTAGACAGCTTGCAGAGTAAATGTTAAGATATTAAAGACACTGAACTTGTTCATTTGATTTCATCTCTGTAACCTTTCCAATTTAATGCTGCATCTTCTAACCTCTCAGAGATTAATTACAGCGCCGGTTAGTAAGTCAGACCATTTCTTCCTCATGTGAGGACCATTCATCAGTAGAAACGGAGTGCAGGTATTATGCTGGCTTTATACACTAGTCGTGGGGCTGGGAACTCTCTGTGAAGCTGAACAGGCACCAGGGCTGGAGCAGAGACCAGAATGCATCAGCAACTGTGTTGGCCTCCAAGAAAAATTTGAGGTGTTCTGCATACATGTCCCACAACTCTGGGGACTCTGGGTTGAATTCTTCAGTGTAACCCTGGGTAGCCATTGTTGTAGGTTAAAATCGGATTAGAATTGGTTAGGCTTGTGGATTAGGCCTGGAGAACAGAGCTAAGTCTGTGAACTAGGCCCGAGAAAAGCCTCTCCTCATACCTTCGACCGGGCGACAATTCCCAGTGGCATTCTGCTTGCAAGAAGTCAGCCTTGCTGAGGAAATCCCACCTTCGTCGCCAGTGTTATATATTGGGTTCCATGCAGTATAACTCAGACAAGGCAGTTACAGCTTGAATGTTTATTGCAACAGTTAGAACAGAACAAAGGGCAACAGCCCAGTCCCGCTTCAGGATTCATATAGCTCCAGGCTCCTGATTGGAAGGGTGATTAGCTCCACCTAGAGACGTCATTGCGCCCAGCCACACCTTCCTGTGCCCAGAAGAGCTCCATTAAGGAGCGATACAAGAGCAAGCGAGGGTGGGCAGGTCAAAAAGCACGCGGGTTTTTCTGCACTGTGGCGCCTCGCTGCTGCCGGCGCCCATTGCTCTCGCCACCCCCGCTACACCCTTCCTCCGCCTCTGGCTCCACCCCTCCAGCCCTCTTGCTCAGGCTTAACCCCTGGCTATCCTCCTGCATACACAACAAAAGGGAAGCCTAACTTGGAAAGCTTTGAAAGAGTGTGTTCCTTCGGCTGTCCCCTTTTAAAATAAACAGCACCAAACCTCTGGATGGATCTGCATGGGGAATCTCATATATCCACATGATATTTTTCTATCTATACATGAGAGTAACTTTCAGAACTACCATGTGCTGGTGCTCATGTTGGGTTATGTCAGCAATGACTACACCCACCTGGTAAAAATATGAGGTCACATTTCAGTGCCACTTTGCTGGAGGCATGATAATGATCCAGTTGGACATGCTGCATCAATGTGGGGATTTGGGAGTTTGGCTTTTTTACCCCTCTTTAAAATAGCATGCATGAATAGAAGGGCACAGAGTTCAATTCCAGTGCTACTTTCCTGCTCCCTTTCACATCCTCCATGCTATTTAAAAAGAAACACAACATACATATTGGGCCGTGTTATGCATTTAGGATAACACATGAACTGGTCCTATGGATAAATGATGGTAGCCCGGACTGGGCTCTCCAGAGAAGGGCATGGCTGACGCTCCATGCTACTGTGAGGTGGTAAAACATGCTCCTGGCTACTGCTACCATCCAGGAGTAGTGCTGGATTCAAGAACACCCCAAGCAACAAACAAAAGGGAATGTAACCCCATCCTAATGAACTTCTAGCCTCATCAGATGTACCCCCAAACCAGCAGGACTTCTGTCTTGTTTGGCTTCTACCTTGCTTTGGTCACTCACATCTTCACTGGCCTCAGATACTGATTCAGAACCTTCACCCCATTCCTAAGGATCAGAAGGAAGAGAGAGATCAAAATCCGATGCATACTGACGAGACCTCAGACCATTCCCCCTGGGTGACCTTGCCCGTGATAAAAACATGGGGGACAAAGTGGGACCCAGAAGAACCTGCATGTGCTAACAGTCATGGGAAGGAGTAGTCGTGTCCCAGTACCACTTTCTCAGATCCCCCAAAGACAGGCGCTAAAGGATTATGTACCCCAGTGCCATACCAGTGAAGCAGCCAAGGAAGATGCCATGGCTGATGGTACTGCAGGCTGCTGAGAGGTCCAGCGCAATCAATAGGGTCACATGGCCCTCCCCACCTCCCCAATGGCTTACAGAGCACTTCAGTGGGATTTGTTGTTCGGACTCAAATGCACCTCTTTCTTGACAGAAAAGCCTCTCCATTATGTTGATCTCCATGAAGTGTATCTCCCAAACAGCTCAAAACAATGAGGGCCTATTTTCATTAAAGAGTGTGAAGTGGTTCAAAAGTTGTCCTGTGCTGAAATTGTGTCATTTGAAAACTCATGCTGTGGAGGCCCTATTTTAAGATAGTGTCATTTAACAAAAACCACCAATCAAGGATTCAAATTCTAATGCCTCCCCAATACTGGCATTCAGCTGCCTGGCCCTGTGTTTCTTCCTATCTTACTATTGGTACAGATGTGCCCCGGTATCCACTGATTTGGTATCCACGGTTTCAGTTATCCACGGATATCATGGCTACTGGGATGCCTATTAAAAAGATAGGGGGAACATTAAACAAATCTCCTTATTGCTGCAAGACCACTGATGTCCCCCTATCTTTAAAAAGGCATCCCCAGTATTGACGGTTTCAAGTAACCATGGTGGGGTCCAGAACAGAACCCCATTGGATACCTGGGCATACCTGCATTATAGATACTAAGTGACTGTCTTAGTAATAGTTTACTAACTTTCTTCATGATCTGCCTACAAAATCCCTCTGTGACTTCAGTGGAGAGTGGCAGCTCGAACAACATCACAGCCTCTGGGATTGATTGTGTTAATTAAAACAATTTATCTGAAATTCTGATAATCCCAATTTTTTTCAAAGTTTGCCCTCCATGTCATCAAGATTGTAATAAACTACAATTAGCCACACTACACAGTTTATAGATTGGTAGCAATGATTAACAGTGCAATCCTATGCATGTCAACTCAGAAGTAAGTCCCATTGAATTCAGTGGGGCTTACTCCCAGGAATGTGTGTATAGGATTGCAGCCATAAGGACTTAAGGTAATATGAGATGAGAAACAATGAGTACAAGCTGTTAATATGCTCCTTGTTTTCTGATGCTTGAGACGTTGTTATTAAGTGGATAGAACCATATGGACTAGAAACTTGCTTTAAAAAAAGCAACCAACCTTGAAATCTAGGATCCTCATGATTCTGACAAAATTATTTTTGCTGTCAAGTGCTGCAGTGCATTGAAGTAAGAAGGTAAACCAGGTAGAAGTTCCCCTTCCTAATAACACTTGCAGGGGGCCAGGAGCCATCTAAGGGACTGGAACAGGCAACCCTAAATTGTACCTGAAGCCAATGTAATTTGGATGGCCAGTTAAGGCCTGTACTTTTTATTTGGCGTTGCTGAAATAGACAAGATTATGCACATTTCATGACTGGGGATGATGAGATTAATTCTATGCCAACACCCTAACAATCAAGGATGATATTATGCTGTAATTCAGCAGTGATTACAGCACCTCATTCATTTTGACATGAGTACAGGCAGAAGTTCTAGTATAGATAAATGCAGAATGCTAATGCCAAATGGTTTTGACCTTTATAATTGGTAAAGGTTGTGTTCTGCCTTGATTGTGTGAAAAACCACACTAACGAGTGACTTCACTGAGTGAAATATTTTCCAGAAGGCATTTCCTAAGTGGCCTACACTCAGTGATGTCATGCAGGGGGTACGCGGGGGTACGCGAGTACCGGTTCCTTTGATTACGGCTGGCCCCGCCCATTCGCCCACCCACTCGTCGACTCCGCCCCCTGCAATGTTTGAATTTCCTGCACGTTTGAATTGCCTGCATGTTCTCAGAGCCAGGCAGGCAGGCAGGCAGCGAGCGGAGCCTTGCCTTGCCACTGAAAAATGAGCTGCTGTGGGGTTTTGGAACTGTTGGGTCACTTTAACATGATGCCAGGCCTCCTTACCATGTTCTGGGGGGTGCTGTGGAATACTGTTGCAACTGTTGGGTCAGTTTAAAATTGTCTGAGGCCTCAAAAAAGGCTTTTTTCATGTCACTTCCTGCCACAACATCACTTCTGGCTTATGATGTCACTTCCGGTGGGCGGGTCCCGACACATGCCAATCAAAAGTGAGTACCTGTTCTTAAATCATTTAGATGACACCACTACCTACACTATGATCTTTTGGAACAGGAAACTTTAGGCACAAGATCTCCTGAGAAAGCCCCACCACTCTGCTCTTGTCTGCACACTCTTGCTACTTCCCTGAGTCTCAATGCGGCTTGTACAGAAGAATTTCCAGGTGGAGGGTGCCTTTGGCTTTTCATAAGCACTTTAACATGTAAGAAGAGTCCTGCTGGATAAGAGGAAAGGTCCATCTAATCCAGTGGTTCTTAAACTTTAAACTGGGACCAACTTTTTAGAGTGGTACTTGTGTTGGGAGCCACTGGAAGTGACGTCATTAACATGGAAGTAATGTCATAGCCAAAAGTGACATCATCAAGCAGGAAGTGCTGTCATTGTGGCAAAATAAAATGACAGCACTTCCTGCTTGCAAACTTGTCATTCTTAGACTGCAGGAATTGCATAACCATGAAACAGAAAGCCAGATTAGGACAAAATATTATGTAAAAGTACTGAACTAAACCCAAAATTTTAAAAACCCTCAATAAAAAATTTAAACTGTTAGCACTCACAAATACCTGCAGTAAGGCCTGCAGCTTCCAAGATGGCAGCTCCAAGCTTTCTGTGACCCACCTGATATCAGGTTGCAACCCACCAAGTAGATCCTGACCCAAAGTTTGAGAAACCTAGTCATCATTCAGCTTCCTCCAATAGCCACTCAGATGCTTCCATGAAGCCCACCAACAGAAGATAAAAGCAATATCCATGGCTTGACCCCCATTGAGTTACAAACTGCCTCTGCAGATGGCAGTCTAGACATGCTAACAAATAGCCCCTGATAAACCTATCCTTCATGAATTTGCCCAGTGCTTTTATGATGGGGAGAGGCTAGAGAGGCCCCTTCACCTTTTCGACTGGCCCCCTTAGCTACTACGTTTAGAAGGATATGGTGTGGCCATTATCTGGCTAAAATTGGAGAAGTTGGAGAGGTGGGACTTACGGATTTAATTGTGTCCCCTATACCCCTCCCCCCCAAAATTGAGCACTGGTTTCATTCCCCTTTAAAGCCATCACCTCCTCCTGTGGCAGCAAATTAATGAATGATGCTTCATGTGATAAAGCCCTTCCCTTCCCATCGTACTTCTAAGCTTCCTGGTCTTCCATCTTGCAGAAGGCTATACAGCTAAATGAACAAACATTGGACGCAAAACAGTGGTGGGATTCAGGGGTTCGCCCAGGTTCTATAGAACTGGTTGTTAAATGGCCGGGCCCCGCCCACTCGCTTACCTCGGCTGGCTTCAGGTTTTTTTTGGCTCTGGCGATGACATCATAGAACCGGTTGTTAATTTATTTGAATCCCACCACTGACACAAAACCCACAAAAGCACCATGCCATCTTCAAGGCGGGTTCTGGTTGTCTATGAAAAGTTACTGTTCTCGAAAGATGAGAGTTCATAACTTAGACAATACATGAAAGGTCATGTGCCATGTGGCCACTCTCTGATGGCTCTTGGTGGTGTTTGGAGAAGACACACTTGATGAATAACTTAACCAATTTCTGAGTAGTGTCTTAACAATATGGATAAAGGCCTCAAGAATGCACAGACTCACATGAGTACTATGTAAGAGTGTGCAGTGGAAAGCAGCACAGTAGAAGGGGACTGTGTGTGGAAGGATTGTTGTGAACAGGTGCATGGCAACCACACTTACAGCTTTACTTTTTGCAACATCAGTGTCCTGCCCATGGCCAAAGGAAACAAAGCACATGGATTTTACACACCACCTTTCTGCTACTCTCCTCCCTACTCCAAGGAAGAAATGCGAAAAATAAAATAAATACATGGAAAAATTTAATTAGCATCTTTGTGTAAAGATGCTTCGTTTTCAAATTAGCCAGAGCAACAAACCATTATGGCGATGAAATCGTTAAAAGCATGTAAATGCTGCAAGCGTGTCGGCCTGGGAGATTATAGTTTCATTAGACAAAAGGCTATAAAGTTAGACCTAGGTAATTACCTTTCCCATTAATGCTGGAAAATTCTTTGCTCCACTGAGAAGTGATTGTGGTGTATCATGCCTTCTGTGCTTTTACATTCAAGCGGCAGGAGCCTTTATTTCATCAGCACAAAACGGCAAGGAAACAGCAGCAGCTTTCCAGGTGTACTTTGCAAATTGGGGTTTAAATGTGGAACGCATCAAATTAAAATTCAATATTAATTATTTTGTCTTACTAGGAGCCTGAGTAGTTTAAAGCAGCAAGGGTAATTGTCTAATTCATTGTGTGTGTCTACAGTGAACTTAATCATTATGTCAGCTTCCTAATAAAAGGTTATTATAGAAACAAAGATCCCCATTTTACATATGGTAGGCAAGGGAGAATTCGATGAGTCGGTCTCCAAGGTGGATTTGAGCTTCTTGACAAATGATGCCCATGCTGTGATCAAATACTTAACAAGGAATCTCGTTATTAACTAGGCCTGTACAGATAATTAGCACTTGAGCTTCAAATTTTAAATCTGGCTTGAGATGTATAATTTATCAAATGCCCTCACTTGCTGTCAGAGCCCTATAATAAGGCAGCGTTATTGATGAATTGAGATTAAGAGCAGATTGAAGAGAAAATTAGGCCACTGGTTTGCTTGAAAAGTCTGATTTCAATATTTACACTACTAATTTGGCATTATTTTGGTAAATGGATGCAGTCCCAAAGTGCGCCGCACAATCTAAAAGGGAATCAACTATGCATCATTATGTTCTAACAGAAATTGTATTGTTTACTGGAGGCCGGATTGTGCAGCATTAGCAGTCTAGATAGTAAGCTTCTCGATGGGATAAGTGTACCTGTTTTTATAGCATGCCTTTATTATCACACATTCAGTGGGCAGAGCTTTCAGGCTCAGGATTAGAAAATGTCTCTACATTAAGAAATAATATTCTGTTCAACTCATTGTGATGGAGGAAGCAGGCACTTGCTTCAACTTCATTTCATTTCGTTGACAACTTTGAATAGTCTTCATGCTGGACTGCAGGCTAAGTACTGCTTTTTGTGTCTGTGCTTCATAAAATGAGCAATCTTTCGTGTGTGTGTTTTTTTAAATGACTGTTGGTAGCACTTCACTGCAAGTGGTTTCAAGGGGGAAGGAGAAATAGGCAAGAGTGACTGGATGCAATTGATCTACAGCTGCAAAGGTGTGAGGGCCACATTCATGACCCTTAGTATGCAAAATCTTTTTTTTTTAATGCATACAATAAAAAGGCATTTGAGGCAATCGCTGGCTTCCAGGATCCTATTAGGCCAAACATAAGGATGCAAAAGACTGTATTCTTATTTTATTTTTTTTCATGGCTTCATTCATTGCCAAAACCTACAAAAGCACATGGGATAGATGCCCATCTAAGATACCCTTATTTTCCTGCTTATTATAACCCATATACCAGATCAATATCCTCTAGCACAATAATCATGTCCATAACGGCCTTTCCAGGAAAGGCCCTGCATTTCCAGGAACGTTTGCATTGAAAATCCCTTGTAACTCATTACTGGCAGCCGCTCCTTTCCTCTTCAGTTTCCAGCTGTCCAATGGGAGGTGCCAAGTCACAGCAGGACCTGAGGAGTGTTTGTATTCAGCAGTGCCGGTGAACCTGAAGGAGATTTTCCTTGTTTGCACAGTGTGTACAGAGGCAGAATGTTGGGGACCAGGCCGTGTGCTGCTTTTGCAAGGGCAGTTTAGCTTCTTGGTCAAGGGATTTCGTACAGAAGAAACACTGGGCGCAGCACCTGATCCTATGCACCGAGTGCAATGGGCTTTACTCACAGGCACATGTGGAAAGCATTGCACTGAGGGCATGGGGTTCTCTTACTGTAAGGGTAATCCCAATTTTGTATTATTATGTGATTGTTTGTGGTGATTCCACCTCTCTGCATCTCACTGAGGACAGATCAAGATTGATCATGAAGGTTTCTGGGGAGGAGCTAGGAATTGGGTCGTCATTTCTTTGCTTACCATAAGGTCACAGAGTGAATGAATGAATGAATGAATGAATGAATGAATGAATGAATGAATGAATGAATGAATGAGAGAGGAATCCTAACCTGGAGTTAGGCTGGCACTGTTAGGCCAGGAAAGTTTGGCTGGCACAAGGGCTACCGTAAAGCATGTTTGGACCAAGCAGGATGGCGCACATCTGTGTGCTGGCCTCTCTGACTCCGAGAATGGTGCAAATGTACTTTATGATGTCCTTTGTGCCGGCCAAACTTTGCTGGCCTAACTGTGCTGCCCTAACTCCAGGTTAGGATTGAGTTCTCAATGAATGATCAAGCCACCTTCAGCAAAAATCCAAATAGGGCCAGTGTAATGTGTAAGAGCAGCACTTTTAAGTCCCTGTGCTGTGGCACATTGTTGTGCTGCAAATGGTCTGCGGGAGTTTTGGGGGAGAGTTATTTCTTAGTAAGACTCTTGAGGGAACCTGAGCCCCCAGCCTGCAGTGCTATGTGCCTTGTCAATTGTCTTGGTAGTGTGCCTTGACAATTTTAATGCCTTCTCAGTGTGCTGTGGGATGAAAAAGGGTGAAAATCACTGCACTAGAGAGTGTATTGTAGTTGATACAGGAGATGCCCAGCCAAAGTCTGACATGACCATGAAGCTCACTGTGTGAGCTGGGTGGCCATATTCAGTGATGTCATTCAGGGGGAACGGACCAGAACGGGCGTTCCGGATCCTAACGGGCGCCGTGGCTGCTTCCAGGTTTTGGGTTTTTTTTTTTCAACATTTGAATTTGAACTCAAAAGTGAGTTCCTGTTCCTAAATCATTTGAATGACACCACTGGCCATATTACTATCTCTCGGGCTGACAGCCCAATCCCACTGAGTGCTTACAGCAGTAGATCTCATGATCCGCCCCTATAAGTCCAAGCCCAGTGTTGCAAAAGGCTCACCACGGTTGTGTGCCGCAGGATGCCTCCTACAAATGGCCAGAGGCCCTGGGCATGTGCCAGTGGCTCACTCAGGAACAGATAAGGTGGTGGGAGTGGGTTGTGAATGATTGGGGAAACAATCAGGGTGGGGAGCAGGGTGGGTAGGGGTGGCTCAAAGGTAGATCTTGGGAGCAGCTGTGCACCCCAAGATCCTAACCTGTCCTTTTCCCCTGAGGCTTTTTGGGCTTTCTGGTATAGAACCAAAGAGAACCATTGTCAGCCAGGTGGCTTATGGGGAGATAAGTAAAACCTATTTTTTATTTCCCCCCATAAAGTGCAGAGCATACTCCATTGGTCCCATTCATAATCAGGTGCCCCCTCCCCTCCCTTCCCCTTCCCCTGGATGCTATTTATTTCAGAAACTCCCATTAGTATTGCCAAGCATGTAGGAACAGACATCTAGCTTAATGTGTTCTAGGTCAGTGTTTCTCAAACATTTTAGCACAGACTCACTTTTTAGAAGGACACCCATTACTGGGGCACTCCCCTTAAGGGGGTATATGGCCCAGTAAATGTAACCACCAAAATGCGACCCACCACTTTGGGAACTGCGGTTGTAGATGATTGCGACCTAAAACAACTGATTAAAATAAATAATAAACTGTAACTAACATGGCAACATCACTCCTACCATAGCTTTTCCTTCCATCTAAGCTCTTCAGTGCTCTTTATTCACCCAGTCCTCATTCAGTCTTCTGTTCTATCAAATCAAACAGTCCTTTAAAAAAAAAAATCAACAATACCTTCTGCCACTGGCATTCTGGCTGTTCTGATACACAGGAGCCAGGAATGCACGTGCCACCCTTCCTCATTTGGAAGTAATTGGGGTGACGTGATGACATCACTGCAATTACTTCTGTCTGGCTGCCCTTTTTCACTTTTTTTTTTTAAGTGAACGAAGCTGGTGGTGTCGCTGGTTTTCACTAAAAAAAAGGGGGGGAAGGGGTGGCCATTCTGAGCAGTACATAATCACTCCAAGTGGCTGTGAGAGGGGCATTTCCCCAAATCTAGTCACATACCATCAAGACTAATATATTAAAAATAAAATACACATTGAAATGAATGGGGACCCGCCTGAAATTGGCTCGCGATCCACCTAGTGGGTCCCAACGCAGTTTGAGAAACACTGGATCAATATTTTATGCAACGTTTTCCAATAGCAACAGTTATTATTGGATAGTTTTGCTGCAGCAGCGGATACAGAGGTCCTATGATGTGAACCAGTGACACTGTTCCAGCTGCGCTATGTAGATGCTGAAATGGAAACTCTGATTGGAATCATCTGATGGCTGCAGCTGTGCCGGGACTGGGTTTGGGTTCCAGGACAAGAAGGCGGGGTCACCATCTCGTGTTCATACTGAGACCCTGCTGTCCAGTCCAATGAACTGCTGTGTCTGCAAATTGTGATGTTTCTACTGTTTGCATCCATATGAACCACATAAAAATGCATATATGCAAATGTGCAGGTTTTACACAACCAAATCATTTGAATCTATTCTTTCATCCATTCATGGGATGGGGGGGAATTCTCCCCTGTCAGCAGTGATGTCATGCAGGGGGTACGCGGGGGTACGCGAGTACCGGTTTCTAGGATTATGGCTGGCCCCGCCCATTCGCCCGCCCACTCATCGACTCCACCCCCTGCAACGTTTGAATTTCCTGCACATTTGAGTTGCCTGCACGTTCTCAGAGCCAGGCAGGCAGGCAGGCAGGCAGCAAGTGGAGCCTTGCCTTGCCTTGCCACTGAAAAATGAGCTGCTCTGGGGTTTTGGAACTGTTGGGTCACTTTAACATGATGCCAGGCCTCCTTAACATGTTCTGGGGGTGCTGTGGAATACTGTTGCAACTGTTGGGTCAGTTTAAAATTGTCTGAGACCTCAAAAAGGGCTTTTTCATGTCACTTCCTGCCACGACCTCACTTCCGGCTTATGACGTCACTTCTGGTGGGTGGGTCCCGACACGTGCCAATCAAAAGTGAGTACCTGTTCTTAAATCATTTAGATGACACCACTGCCTGTCAGTATTCTTATTGCTCTTGAAACCAGTAGTAACATTTCTGTTTTTGACTCATTCCAAGACCTCCATCTCAGATTTGTTTGGCGGAACATGATCAACTGAACACTGCATGTGCCACAATTCTTGAATCCTAGGTTTACTCAGCAAACCAGGCGTAGTTTGGGTGTCAAGAGGTTCTTTTTGCATCAGCAAAATTACCCAGTTAGATGTCTATTCAAGGTCACTCCTTGTAAACATCAGTTGAAAATGTCACAATTCTATTGGTGCTGAAGATGCGACATTTTCTCTTGACATAAAGGCTGCAATGCTAAGCCCACCGACCTGGAAAGAAGGCCCATTGAACTGAGTGCACCTTACTCCTGAGCAAATATACTAGTTAAAAGTGGAAGCAATGCAATGTTTTCTTAGCAAGATCATCTAACCCAATTGGAAAAGCAATTTGAGTGGTAGTATTTGTAGGGGCCCCACTGAAACATACGATTCAAGAGATGCACTTTGGCAACCCTCACAGTATTGCAGATGATGCTCTTGTTTTACTCCTGTATCACATACGTATCCAGGGCAAAGGAATCTAGATTCACTGCATACATTGTAGCATCTAATTATGGTGGCATGGGTCAAATGAACATGGACCAGTCCTTTTTAAGCCAGGAGGATTAATACTTACAGGTGTGCTCCGATATCTACTGAGTCAGAGAACAATCCCAATCTGGCATTAGGCTGGCACAGTTGGGCCAGCAAAGTTTGGCCGGCACAAGGGCTACCATAAGGTATGTTTGGACCACTCTTGGAGTCAGAGGCCAGCACACATATGTGCGCCATCCTCCCTGACTCTGAGAGCGGTCCAAACGTGCTTTATGGTGGCCCTTGTGCCTGCCAAACTTAACTATGCCGGCCTAACTCCAGATTAGGACTCCACCCTCAGTATTCACGGTTTCAGATATCCACGGATACCATAGATACTGGGACTCCTACTGAAAAGACAGGGGAACATTAAACAAATCTCTTTCTTTTTACTTTTATGCAGCAAAACCACTGATGTCCCCCTAGCTTGAAAATCCACGGTTTCAGGTATCCATGGTGTGGTCTGGAACAGAAAGTGGATACCAGGGTATGCCTGTATATTTTAGTTACGGTGTCTGACATATACTTCTGAGCAAGACCGTCTTGTTGCAACATTCTTTTGTTTTCAGTACGGAGCATTCTTCAGTCAAAGGAAGATTGTCTTAGTAAAAGTGTATACATTTTGTACATGCTCCTGTGTGCCAGTTCTTTTAATGCTCCCAAATGATGGTGCTTTTTATTTTAATGCATGAAATTCAACGAAGGACGCCAGGAGACTGTTTTCTGACTTAATTCGTGAATTAACCACATTTTCTTCCTATAGTTGCCATTGTCTGCATCTCACCAATAGGGGTCTCCAGTGTATCACAGAACTATTTATATATAGACAATTCACTCATGATTATTTACAGTATAAAATGTGAAAAGAAATTGAGAAAAGCAAGTGAGCAAGAGTTTGGGGGTGACCCTAAGAGGTGCAAGGCCCATAATTGTGTTATTTTAGGGGGGGGTGTATAACAACTTGTGCATAGTGAAGGAAAGAGGTGACTCTGTTGCAGATCTTGAAAGCTAACATGACAAAGCAGCTGCATTTGTTGGGTGTCTGTGTGTGTGCGCGTGCGCGTGCGCGTGCATGCGTGCGCACATGTGCGCTGTCTGTGTTGATGTAACCTGTTTCATCTATTTGTTATTTTATTTCTAAATGTGTTGTAATAATCAGGGTTCTCTGCTTTCTCCACAGGAAGGTTAAAGGAAATATGTGCAATTAAAATGCTGTATTGGTTGCGTTAGTGTGAGACAGAATGACCCCATGCCCCAATTTAGGTAAAGCTAGTTTTGGCTCCTAGATGGCAACCCATGTACCCCTAATAGGGAATAAGTTCTATTGAACTAAGTGGGGCACCTCTTAGTATAGACATGCAGAGGATTGAGCTGCATATCCAGTGGAACGTGAGCTAGTGATCACTCTCATTCCTGTTCAGTTGGACTTAATAATGCCTGACTTGAGCTGGATTGGGGCCCCTCTTATGAAATATGAAATAGACTTGAGACTCTGGATGTGACAATGGTCTCCTGATATCAAGGAATATCAAGGGAATGACAGCCTATTTTCAAGTATCATGTCCTATTATGAATGCAGTTCTGTTTATATGCAGATTTGAGTAATAAAGGATTGTGTATTTGTGCCTTTTGATTATGTTGGTTGGTAACATAATGATATTTTGTTGAATGATTCTGGCATTTTTTTCAGTGGCTTTTTATTTCATTTTAAACCATCCAGCCAGGTATTTCAGCCCATGTGTCTTCCTACCAAAGGAGACAACTGTCCCGAAAGCTTGAGGGCATCTCAAAACTCAAAGCAGAGCTCTACAGCCTGTGACAATGCACTGTGGTTGATGAGTTAGTTCTAGAGGCTTCTGAATTTTAATGATGTTGGAGATGATATTGTGTGTCCTTCAGCTTGTTAGAGTGACACTAGCACTCCATAAATCATAATACCTGTGTATTGTAAAATCGATACAAAAGTGCTACCTCAGCGCAAAACCTTAATAAGTTTGTTTTCGTGTGTGTGCGTGTGCGTGTGGTGCCTCTAACAGCTTTAACTTTGCTGTAATGCCATTGGACCTGCAGGTTGGGGATCAGCGCATGCCTAATTTGTTTTGTAATAGAGACTTTTCTTTAATGAAGAAGCGATTAGTAAAGCTTTGGTTGCCACTCTGGTGATCAGTTGGCAGAACAAGCCGCCGCAATTAAACTCATGTATCTCTGTCCTGAAGCAAAAAAAAAGCAGGCTTAAACAGTCAATAAATGTTAATCCAGTCAGAACCTGTCTGTGCCTTTGAAGGCTACCCATGAGGGGTTTTTCAAATCGCATTTTTTTTCATCTTGTTTTAAGTGTGCGGGTCCCCATAGAATTGCTACCAAGTGTACAAGGCCTCCCACTGTTCTGTAATAAGACCTGGCATTCTAACACTAGTCTACAATGGTCTGTCATCCATACGTCTGCTTGTACCTCCCCCTGGCTATCTGTTTATCTCTTGCTTAGGGAGAAATGGCTACCTTCGGCTTTTTAAAATTGCAGGAAGCAAAAGGAGAGTCTTTACATTAAATGTTGTGGGGGGGAGACACAGGGAAGAGATTTGATTTTTTGGGGGGGTTGAAATGAATGATCATCTGCAAAAGGCATAGAGCATTTCCAAAAATACTTTTTCTGCAATTCTCAGCTCTTCCTGTATCGCTTGATGACGAGCCTGACATCAAAAGGACTCTTCTTACAGAACTGAAGTCATCATTTTCAAACAACTTTTTGGAGAGCAAACAGAAATGCTGAAACCTCATCAGGCAGATTTTGCTCCTTCAACAGAGTGCCTTGCAGAAAAATATGTTGCAGGTGTTTTGATGCTCTTCCTCGAAGCCTGCCCGTTTTGCCTTCCTGGCCGAAAATTTGCTAAAAACAAGTAAATGGATCAGGCAGGCATAAGTTCAGCTGAGAGCCGCCCTCTGGAATATGACCGAATTGGTCACTGAATATGACCAAATATGGGGTATGACTGAATTGGCCAGGAACCCCAAACAGTTAACATTCTTTTTTGGTTTGTAGCCGGCACCTTTCCCAGGAATTGGATTATATTTCATGCATATCAATAATCCAGATAGTGTTATCTTTATCAATGCATCTGCATGTGCATCTTTTTTACTATAAATATAACTGGAACATGCATCAGAGAGGATAGTATAAATGGGCCTAATTATAAATGGCATTAGATTGATGATCCTTTGTATATCTCAGCTTGTGCTCATTAGAAGCAACCTAAAGAGGGAGGGGAAAGAATCCATTCCAACTGGACGGAGGTGGTTGTATTGACTCATACTGGGAGCCAGTGAATACAAGAGCAGAATGAGAGATGCTGCTGGGTAGCAGTTTAATACTTTGCATGAAATTTGAAGCTGCCTTATATGCAGAATCGGATGCACTGGTCCAGCCTGCTGATCAGTACTACTTACTCTAGTACTACCTACTCCAGTTGGTACCTCTCCCCAAGGTTTCAAGCCAGTACTCAGATTGGGGGTTGTTCCAGCTCAATTAGCTACTCTTTTTAAAAGGTAGGGAGGACACTACAGGCGTGCCTCGGTATCCACTGATTCAGTAACCATGCTTTCAGTTATCCACTGATACCATGGATATTGGATATTGGGAAGCCTAAAGAGCACAATCCTAAATTGCATTGGAATGGTGAGGCCGGCAGGCTTGCTCCATATCCAGCGCACTCTAGGTGCACTGGGGAGCTTCCCCAGGGTAGGGGCATGATTGCACCTTACCCCAGGGGAGGTTCCAGTCTCCCCATAGGGCTCCTCGGATCCTCAACTGCTAAATAGCGAAATCAGGGATGGAGCCTGCTGGCCGCATCTCATCCCTCCCCCTCCCCGTGCCAGCACACCTACCAGCCCAGAACTGAGCTGAGTGCTAGCATCGGCCCAAGAGCCATAGCATTGACACAGGGCTACTGATGCTCCCCTAGCTTCAAAAAAGCGTCTCCCAGTATCCACAGTTCCAGATATCCACGGGAGGGGGGTCTGGAATGGAACTCCAGCAGATACCAGGGCGTGCTTATATATGCTTAAATCGGGATAAGTCAGGGGGTAGGATATAGCTTTCATTAATGCCCCCCCCAAGTCCATTCCTCCATAATTTGAACACTGCTGAGGACCAAACAAGATCTGATGAGCACACCTATGTCTTTAATAGAGGCCTGTCCCCAGGAAGGGTGAGGAGGTAGAGCATACTATTTGAAGTGCACAAAGGTGTAGGGAATCCTTCCCAGGGATGCTAATTTTCACGCCGGCTCCTCCCGCAAGCTGCTTTTTCCCCCTAGCCAGATTAACTACAACATGAGTGGGAATCTACAGGAGTTGCTCAGTGGGGGCCAAGGGATACTGAAGAAGAGATAGGATTCAAGTTTGGGATATGAGAATAGGTGGAATTGTAGCAGGATAACAGTAATGAGTTTTAGGGCGCAATCCTATACTGAGCTGGAATGGCGAGGCTGGCCGGCCAACACCATATCCTGGTGCAGTATGGGTGAGGCTGGAGCCTCCCCACGGCAAAGGGGAAGAGCTAAAGAGCAGGGGCAGATCCGAGGAGACCACGCGGCCCAAATCGGGGCTGTATGGCCACCTCCCAAGCCCACCCACGTCCCGCCCAAGTCCCACCCCGCCTCCCTCCCTCTCTCCAATCCCTGTGCTGCCTTGGCACGGAGCCTCCCTCGCACCAACCGGCTTCGGTCGGCATGAGAGAGGCTCAGCGCGGGCCCAGCAGGGCTGGCACAATCTGTAGCGCTGCTCCTGTCGCTTGAGTGCTGATGCGGGGGTGCAGATAGGCACCCCCACGTCAGAGCTAACCCCGTTGCACCGATGCTGCGCCGTCTATAAGATTGTGCTGCCCATAATAAAAACTCATTTGCTGTCTGCCCTCAAGTCACTTCCAATCTTAATGCATCTGAGTAAGCTGCAGTGGCAAGATGCTCTTTGTCTGACTCAGTATTCAAGTGCAAACCTGCCTAGTGTACATATATAGGCATAACTCATAATTGTTTTCCTGACTATACAAAGTGCTTTGCACACTTCATAAGAAGAGCCCTGCTGGATCAGGCCAAAGGCCCATCTAGTCCAGCTTCCTATGTCTCACAGAGGCCCACCAGATGTCTCAGGGAGCACCCTAGACAACAAGATGCCTGCATCCTGTTGCCACTCCCCTGCACCTGGCATTCTGAGGTAGCTTACTTCTAAAACCAGAAGGTTGCACATACCCATCATGGCCTGTAACCCGTGATGGACTTTTGTTCTAGAAATCTGCCAATCCCTTTTTAAAGGCATCTAAGCCAAATGCCATCACCACATCCTTTGGCAAGGAGTTCCACAGATTAATTACCCGTTGGATAAAAAAGTACTGGTGGGCCCACGTATTCACGTATTCCGTATCCATGGTTTCAGTTATCAGCCCCCCCCTTTATTCTTAGTATGGGTTGCTAAAAAATCTTCTTGCTTTGAGGTGGGGGCAGGGGAGAACCCTATACTTAACATAGGTTCCCTCTTATCCATGGTGTCAGGTATCCACAGGGCCCCAGCAATCTATCCCCCGCAGATACCAGGGCATGCCTGTATTTTCTTCTACTTGTTCTAACTCTCCCAACACTCAGTTTTAGTGGATGTCCCCTAGTTCTGGTGTTGTGAGAGAGGGAAAAGAACATCCCTCTATCCACTCTATCAACCCCTTACATAATTTTGTATATCTCAGTCATGTTCCCCTTCAGCAATCCTTTAACTCAGTAATCCTTGCAACTGTAATCCTTACAACAATCCTTACAACAACCAACAATCCTGTTGCTGTTGCTGTTGTTGCTGCTGCTATAACAATAACAATAACAATAACAATAACAATAACAATAACAATAACAATAACAATAACAATTATTATTATTATTATTATTATTATTATTATTATTATTATTATTATTATTATTATTATTATTATTATT
>JAJKFI010000046.1:1093067-1106614 GCA_029204185.1 Lerista edwardsae | reverse complement strand
TTATTATTATTATTATTATTATTATTATTATTATTATTATTATTATTGCAGGCTGGAGGCTGAGCCTGAGCAGCAAGTAGCCTGCCTATGGAAAGGAAAATGGTTGGTGAGAAAAAGCCACGAGAGGAAGAGATGACTAACTCAGGGAGCAGTCCTAACCTGCTGATACAACTAGGCCTTGGTGGCCTGCAGGTTGGGAGGCTGCTGAGGATATTGTTCCCCTTTACTCCATGTAACACACCAGCCTACCCTATGGGGCTACTTGGATCTACACCAGATCTCACCTTTTAATAACAGAAGTAGGCTGAATGCATTCATCGGACTGCTGGTGTCTCCCAGATATTCCAAGCTGCTCTGCGGTAACTAGTATTTTAGCGGAAATGAGCTATTTTCCCAGCTACTTCCCTGAAACTCACCATCCATGAATACTGCAAGTAGGGCCAGCCTTAAGCCAATGTGACCAATATCATCACACTGGGCCCCACATTTTGGGGTCCCCCGCAGCAGTGCAGTGAGCATATCGCCTGCTCCTGCAGCTGGGATTTCTGTGGGCTTTAAGTCAGTGGGGTGAGCAGAGCATCTTGTGCCTTCTCACCTGCCCCTGCTTCTGAATGGCTCAAAATGGGCCTCCTGGAAGCAGTTGGATGGTGATATCATCATGTCACCACCAAGCGCTTTTCCTGGTGAGTGGGAGGGCATGGGAAAGGTGGTGGGTCCTGCAGGACTTCCCCACATTGGGCCCCACTGCTCCTGGAGCCGGATCTGACTGCAGGTTGCGGAGGGAAGGTTTGTAACTGAAAAGAATGCCTCAGGTATCACGGCAGTGCAAAGGTTAGCAGAGCATTGTCAGCTTGAATGGAAATGGATACATGCATGCTGCTGGGTATTATTATTGTGTGTGGTGTGGCAGAAAGGCAGGAGGCGTGGTCTGCTATGCTGCCTGAAGTACAACCATGGTCTTGGTCTGGATGGGAAACAGAATGCCAGGCGGACAAGCTGCTATTACCCATTGTGGCAGAATGGAGTCACTGTTGAGATGATGAGCCACCACAGTGAGAGCGCGGGGGAGTGTGTGAGAAGGTCCGCCCGCAAAGAACGGAGAACAGCCTTGAGGATCTGTTTGGCTTGATATACGGCTACCTGCTGAAAGTTGATGGCCCACAGCCAGAAGAGATAACCATGCCAGGAAGGGAACATCTGGTGAACTGAGGGTTCTGTGAGTTAGACTTTTCCACTGAACATACTGTAAAAGCCCCATTAAAAATGGTGGTTTATATTAGCCTGTCTATGTTAACCACCTTGAACATATGTGTGGATGTATGTGTTAGGAAGCCTTTTGCAGCATACAGGGTTTTCTATTGGGGGAAGTATGTACAGTATATTCCAAAGCCTGATGCACACTAAAGACTTCAGTAGGGCTGTGTTCTTTTTTTAGATAGAAAATATGAGGAAGTGACATTTCTAGTATGCTACTGGCTTCCTTCCAGCGTGAATGATTCAAAAACAGAAGGCAAATAGTGTTGAATGTACTTTGGAGTGTTTTCACAATGTTTAATCATTGCCTTTAGTCATTAAAGTTACCTTAATGTTATTAACCTCTGTATACTGCTTACATAGTCCCAAGACTGGATAGCTCCTTGTGTCCAAGTTCAAAAACCTTTCCTCCACTGTCTCTCCTACTTCCCATACAAGATGGCTGCGACAAGTTGTTTCCTCAGAGCAGTACCATTGGATACCATTGCTAAATGGAGGCGGCCATCATTTCTCTTAGAATTTTCAAAATTCTAGCATGGCTAGCACACTAGAACCTAAAGAACGGACGTGATCTGAGCATGCTAGAACCTAAAAAAAAAGCTTTCTAGTGCTAGCACTAGAACCTAAAAAAAGAACGCAGCCATGGCTTATCCATTATTTATTCTCTTTTCCTAGAGAATCCTGGAAATTGTAGATGCAGAAAGGGGCTAGAGAACTTTAACACAGAATTATCAGTACACTTTATTCAAATTCCCAAGATTCTCTGGGGGAAGCTGTCACAGCTTTTAATTTTTTTATTTCAATCATTTATATCTTGGCTTTCAGCCTTTTAAAATGTATAGGGCTGCTGCTGATGTTGATAATAATAAAAACTAGAAGTCTAAAAAAACAAAAATCTAGAATAGGAACAGGAGTAAAAACAGATATAAAGAAAAAATAGAACAATTTTTCTCTGCCCTACCTTGAGATCCCAGGGATTGAAACAGAACTTGTATGCATGCTAAACCACTGATCTGACCTGTTTATCTAGGCATTGGTTGCACCTTGCTTGACTACTGCAATGCTTTCTACACGGGGCTGCCCTTGAAGACCAATTGGAAGCTTGAGCTCATGCAAAATGCTGCTGCCTAATTGAGGCCTGGGACAAAGCACAACTATCATATCGTGCCTGTGCTGTGTCACTATGCATTGATTTCTGGTATGTTTCCATGTGATAATCAAAATGCTGGCTTTAACCTTTAAAGCTCAGGACCAGAAAATCTGAAGGGACTACATTGTAGATGCCCCCCTACCTGCTGGACCCAGGTTGAAAAATGACTGGGGGAGGCAGAGCTGGACCAGGCTCTGACAGTGCTTGTGGCGGGGTGACGTCCCCGTGTCATCGCATCTCCAGTGCTGCCCCTGCCCACCCACTGCACCTGGAATGGCTCCATTTAGGAGGGATTCCGGACGTATGAATGAGAGGGTGGGTGAATAAAACAGAACACCCATCCTTGCACCTCTCTGCAAGTGGTGCCCTGTGCAGCTGCTATGCCCCTCTGCACAGATGCCGCACGGACACCATCTCTGGGAGGGGAGAGAAGAAGATGCAACGTGGTGGCTCAGGGGATGGATCCAATCACCTACTCCATATTGTCTATTAGTCGATCTTGTTAATAAGTTGATGGCATGTTTTTGAGCCAAAAACCACATTGCTATGACCTGTGGATAGGTTGAAGGTACAACTCAGGGATTTATGAAACTCTTTTCGTATGTGCCTGGGCCAAGTATTTGCTCCACCATCTGCACCACCTCTTTGGCCACTAAGAGCTCCGCCACCCCAGGTCACCTCTCTTGTATCCCGCTTCACTTCGCTGCCTGCACCCATTTCACTTTGCCTGCTGGGTGAGCCTTGCTGCGCTGGAACGGGGCGCTGGTGCACTGATTCCTGCAGCCGCATCATTCAGTCCTCTGGCTGGGTAGTGCCCCAGAAGGCTCAGTATGTGATTGAGCACCAGCAGGCTTCCCTAATGTATCTTGGTTTGGCAGCAGCCCTTGTGCTGCACTGTGGTGTCTGGCAGGGTTGGGAGGCCCTGCCCAGCTCCTGGCGTGTTGTGGATGTCAGATACGTCTGGGCCAAAAAAACAGTATGAAAATCATAATGGGCCCAGTTTTTCAGGATACATTTTAAGATTTAAATTTCTTGACTTATACACGAGTATCTATGTTACTAAGGCTATCTGAATTACTATTGATTAGGCATTCTAACAGACAACTCTAACACCGACCAACAGAGGAGCCCTTAGCCAAACATAACAAATCAGTACTCCTGCTATATAGGTGAAAAGCACGGAGCTTGAGAGAAGAAGCAATTAGCATAAGTTCAGCCATGGTAGAAATTTTATTTTTATTTGCAATTTTACTAACTGTTTTTAAGCTGTTGTGAGCTGCACTCTTGCTGATCCATAGCGAATCACTCAAAAATCTACCAGTAGATCCCAATCCACCTTCTGTCCACAACTGTTGGAGACCATGAGACCAGGCATCAGATCTCAGATCTCTCTCCTGTAAACAGGTTCTACACATGTTGTGGCTGAAAGCAGCTTTTCTACTGAGATATGTAATGTAGCTGCTTTTACTAAGCGAAGGAAAGCAAACTTTTCCGTTGCCTCCAATTTATAATTGCTTAATTTGCAATAATTGATTTGCCTTCATTTAGCTCAAGATCAAGTAACTCATCTTAATATGTGTAATTTGCCTAATTTGTTTAATGTGTCCAATTCATCTTTGCAAAAATGAACATGGAGCCGACACAAATCTCTTTAACCCTATCCAGAATCTCTGCGATTGTGGCTGAAAACATGTGTTACATTACTATCAAGGGACAACGAAAAGTTTGCAGTTTTCTTCTTGTTTTACGATGCCCTGATTGTGAGCACAGTCCAACCCAGCACTGGGTTAGCAAGGCTGGCCAGCCAGCGCCATCTCCAACGCGTGGAGGATGGAGCCTCCCCACGGCAAGGGCACATTTGCGTCCTTACCGTAGGGGAGGCTCCAGCCTCTCCAATGCGCTCCTCGGTTCTGCACCTGCTAAAAAGCAGGCACAGATCCAAGGAGACCGTGCAGCCTGAATTGGGGCCATATGGGCTCCTGGATGGGCTTAGGATTCGACCTTATGACTGAGTCCGGAATCCGCCCATGTCCCGCCCTCCCCCCCGCCCACAATCTCCCTCCCACCACAAATCCCACTGCCACCTCGGCACGGCTTCGGCTGACGCGCGAGAGGCTTGGCACAGGCGCAACGGGACTGACGCTGCCTGCAGCTCTGGTGCCGTTGCTCGAGCACGGGCACGGAAGTGCCGCACGGTGCCCCTGTGTCGGCGCTAAGTGCGCAGCGGCGACACCACCCCATTGCGTCGGCACTGCGTGCTGCCTTGGATTGTGCTGTGTGACACTTCCTTATTCATTTGTAATTCAGAGCTAAACAACATGTTATGAAGTACAATTAATTAAAAAGTGATTAGGCTCTTTCCTGCTTGCTCCCCCATCAGACCAAAAATAGTTTTTATGAGAATGGGACTTGGTCCAGATCAGAACTTGGTTTGCTTCTTCAAAACCTGAAATGCATAGACCAGTGTTATTCAAACTGTGGGTCAGGACCCACTTGGTGGGTTGCGACATGATGTCAGGTGGGTTGTGGAGAGCTGGGAGCAGCCATCTTGGAAGCTGCAGCCCTTGCTCTTGTTATATTCCTTTTGTGAGTGTTAACAGTTTGAATTTTCAACTGAGGGTTTTTAAAAAAATATTTTCAGTTCAGTGCTTTTACATAATATTTGTCCTAATCCTGCTTTCTGTCAGGGATGTTTCATGGTTGTACAATTGCTACAGTTCAAGAATGCCAATTTGCATTTCAAGAGTGTCATTTTATTACATTACAATGACAGTACTTCCTGCTTGATGGTGTCACTTCCTGTTATGACATCACTTCTAGGTTAATGACATCAACATCCGGTGGGTCCCGATATGAGTGCCATTCTAAAAAGTGGGTCCTGGTCTAAAAGGTTTGACAATCATTGCCATAGATTGCTACTCCATCTCCCACACCTCCTTATAAGCCATGTTGGTTATTTCTGTGCCAGTTTTGTACAGAAAAATGGGCAAAAAATGGAGAGTAGAGGTGTATAGCAGAAAATCTGAAACAACTAAAGTGTAAATAGAATAAATTTGAAGATGATTTTTAGGGGTTCAGAGAACATTTGGCAAACTGGCATTGCTTAGGCAAATTCTTATGTGCACACGCACATAAGTGTGCACGCACACACACACACACACACACACACACACACACAACCTCCCCATATTTAAGCAGCTCTCTCTCTCCCTCCCCCCCTCTCTCTCACACACACACACTAGGTTTTTGCTTTCAAATTAACCAGGCAACAACGATTTCCTTGTGAGCACAACAAAATTAATAGACTCCATTCTGAAAATGCCCATTGTTCTTATGGCTCCACAAAAAGCCCTCGTATCTTCCGCGAACGAGTTAAAAAACAACAACACCTCAAACTTAATGATCTTTTATTTTATTTTATTTTAAATGCCCACCATGCTGCAGGGGGTGAAGCGCTGTGTGCCAAGTGGCAGCCTGGAGCCAGTTTTTAACAGGCAGGTTATAAAGCTCCTGAAAAAGGGTTTTTAATAGTTGAAACGCTTACCGAATCACAGCTGTCCTCGCTACTGTTGCTTCCTCAATTAGGCTGCACATTATATTGTGCTTTTTTAAAAGCAGCACGGTCGGCCTTGTGCCACGGTTGTGCAAGGAAAGCCTGGTTCGTTCTTAACAATGTATTTAATGCCCTTGGAATTCCATGCCGGCGATTTGGGCATCTCTCTGGTTGTGGCCTTAAGGAGCCCCTCTCATTGGCCATCTTTCCTCGCTGACTACTCAGCAGTGCCATTTGGATTTCTGTTGCTTTCATTTCTGGCCTGCCTTGGCATTTTTTCCCTATATTTTTGACAATACAGGAGTTCCTGGTGTGCTCATTCTACTTTGAAGAAGACGTGAAGTCCACATGGGGCTACTAGCATGTTTTCCAGAGACTAGTTTTCGCATCTCTTTAAATTCTTGCAATAAAACTTCTATTCCTGTTCAAGTGTGTGCTGGTTATGTTTAGAGGAAAAAAAACACACACACCCTGCCAAGGGACTGAAATAAATAAGGAGACAGGGCACTCATAACTTAAGAGCACATCACTTTCCTCCTGCTTCCCTCCAGACCCCCCATGTTCGCAATCATATATGTTCAAGTGGTGGGGTACAAGTATATTATCATTATTCCCATTGTACAGCCTCCACTCTTAGGTGGCAGGGGCCATTTCGCCTGCATCCTGCGTCTTGTAGTCTGAAGAAAAGTTTACGAATTTGGAACTATTTTCCAAACAGCAGCTTTTCACCATTTTCTCCTATTTTATATGGATTCATCACATCCCCACTCCCTCTTTCAGTCTGATGAGAATGTGGGGAAAAGGGCCCTCTCAACCAGTGCTGAACCTGTGAAACAACCAAGCAGGTTGGTCCCTTGCATTCATTTTGGTGGATGTAAGTCTTGGCTGGACCTCCAGAATGGTTGTTTCGGGGAGGGTGGGTAAGGGGTAGTTGTGTATGTTTTATACATTGGTTATATCCGGAAGGTTGGGAGTTCAAGACTGTGTGACGGAGTGAGCTCCCGTTGCTTGTCCCAGCTCCTGCCAACCTAGCAGTTCGAAAGCACCTAAATGCAAGTAGATAACTAGGGACCACTTCGGTGGGAAGGTAACGGCGTTCTGTGCGCTACGGCGTAGAGTCATGCCAACCACGGAAGCTTGTCCTTGGACAAAACGTCGGCTCTACAGGCTTTGAAACGGAGATGAGCACCGCCCCCTACAGTCGGTCACGACTAGACCCTTATGAAGACCAAATATAAACCAACTCAATAAATAACTGTTTGGAACACATATATTGCATCCATGTATACATGTATATGTATAACACATGTACTGTGTCATACATGCATGCATACATATGTATGTACAGTATTAACAATTGTATACTTTTTGGGGACAAATGTATTTTGAAAGGACCACCGACTCCCATGTGAACCTGTCTAGTGTTGAGATCTTCTTTATCCTGGGTGCCCCCGCAATCTGAAGTGAGATGGGTACGGGCTTTGTCCACAGTGGTGGTCTCATTGGTGGGGACTCTCCTCAGCAAGGGCTGCTGGTTGCCAAAACTGCCGTTCTTTTGGTGCCAGGCACAGGCTGCTTAATGTAGCCAGGCCTATACATTCTCTAAACAAGTGGTTCTCAAATTGTGGGTTGGTGGCCATGACTGTTTTTGATGGTTCATAAAACAGCCTAATCTGCCTTGGCAATGTGAATCAAGGGTTAAACAACCTGCTATGTGGGGAGGGGGGTTCAGGCTGGTAGAGGCTGGTGTCTGGATCCTGGTACATGCTGGTGCCACTGGGACACCACCACCCATTCTGCCTCCCACCTGTTCTCCCCTCCACCCTTGTCACCCCCTTGGCCTGTGCCTTCCACCACCCACGCACTATGCTGACTTACCTGTGCTTTTGCCTGCGGTGGGCTTTGAGCACTGCTGCTGTTCGCAGTGGGGGTTCCAGAATGGCCACTGTGCCATCCGTTCCCCAACCCTTTGACATTATTTTGTTAACAGCTGGACTTCAAGATTGGGAGACCAGGCAGTGTGGTGGATCAACCCAAGGTGTGCCACAGGTTGGGCACACTCACCCTTTCTTTTTGACTTTTATTTTATTGTTGTAAGCACACAAGATGGAAAGATCAGAGCGATGGAGAGGGAAAGAGGGGAAGTGCAGGGACGGTAAGAGAAGCAGGGAGATACAACATTTATAGCAGAAGATTAAAAGCAGCTCCCACATAGCAGGAGGGAGTTAGAAGTGGGTCCCCATCTGAAAAAGACTGCTGTGAACAATGCATTTGTTCCTCTTTCGGCCATCCCACTGTAGATTTATATGACTTAGGACAGTGATACCTACACCCTAACCCTTTAGAAATCAGAACATGAATCTAGATGAGGACAAGAAATTAGAGTCTCTTCTTTCTCATCTCTTTTACTTACCTTTGTCCCTTTGCAACAATTGCTTTTTCCTGGTACTTTGTGCGACCTGCAGAAAAGGCATCAGCAATGAATTTAGTATGTCTGATGAGATTACATTAGAGCGCAGCGGCAGCAGCCGTCGTCCACAAAGTCCTGACAGAGCTAACCCTTAATGCAGGCGGTTCTGCTTATTCAGCAGTGCCAGGCCTCCACTTTCCCCCGCCCCCCTCACACTGTGTTTTATTTTCTCCTCTCGAAACGGACGGCATCCTTTCAGGAGTGACCTGATGGCTTGGTGCACTGAGATTTGACTCAACCAGATCTGACCAAACCAACAATGCTGACAATTAGACTGCAGTCTCCTGAGTGCATTAAGATCTACAACCTACTGTAGCTCCATTAGTCTGTTGAACCACTAGAGCAGCCTTGATTGAAATTACCATTTTGATGCTCTGACCTTCAAATCTTTTTTATAAAACAGAAAACTACCCAGCCAGTTGCCCTCTTTTCCAGATGCAGTGGAACAATGCGTGGCCAGCTGCGAGGAAATGCAGTATACCGGACACAAACCGTACCAAAATAAAAGAAAATAAAAATACAGGTCCTGACAGAACGGAGCTAATTTCTAGCTAGAAGAAGACCAGCGTGCAGTCAGTTCCTTGGTGTTTAGGAGCATTTTCTTAACAAAGGAACAGGAGAATGTACTCCAGCACAACACAGAGGCCATTCATCTTGCCTGACAAAAATAATTCAGCTGTAATTATTTGTTACTCTGGTCAGTGGCCTTTATACCTTTTATGAGGACTCAGGGCCTGATCCAAGGAGCCTTATCTCCAGAAGTACATCTGTACTGTCAGCTAAAAGCAATGATGTCATGCAGGGGGTACGCGGGGGTACGCGAGTACCGGTTTCTAGGATTATGGCTGCCCCGCCCATTCACCCGCCTACTTGTCAACTCCGCCCCCTGCAACGTTTGAATTTCCTGCATGTTTGAGTTGCCTGCACATTCTCAGAGCCAGGCAGGCAGGCAGGCAGGCAGCGAGCGGAGCCTTGCCTTGCCTTGCCACTGAAAAATGAGCTGCTCTGGGGTTTTGGAACTGTTGGGTCACTTTAACATGATGCCAGGCCTCCTTAACATGTTCTGGGGTTGCTGTGGAATACTGTTGCAACTGTTGGGTCAGTTTAAAATTGTCTGAGGCCTCAAAAAGGGCTTTTTTCATGTCACTTCCTGCCACGACCTCACTTCCGGCTTATGACGTCACTTCTGGTGGGCGGGTCCCGACACGTGCCAATCAAAAGATTTAGCCGAGAGGGTTAATGCCTCCGTGTGCCCAAAGATAACACCTGAAGATCTCAAGGTCTCTGCGAGCAGCAGACCTTGGAAACTGCGGCTGATTAGAAGCTGAGTTTCAGCTGCCTCGTGGGAGGAGGAGTGTGCTGAAATCAGCTGCATCTCTGGTGGCAGCAGGGAAGCCTCATCAGCCAGCAGACGACAGACGGGTGGCTAAAGAAAGAAGGCTAAATCCAGAAAGAAAGATCTGTAGGAGTGTTGTTCTTGGAAGATAGAACATTCTGTAAATTGTAAAAACCTTTGGGTTTGTGAGAAAGTCTGCCTATGTAAACTGCCTTGAGTTCAATCATTAGAGAAATCTAGTGATATTAAGAAAGGCGGTATATAAATAAATGTATTATTATTATTATTATTACCTGTTCTTAAACCATTTAGATGACACCATTGGCTAAAAGTGCCGCAAACGTGCCGTAAAACATGTTTGTGACACCCAGAAAGGAGGGGGTGCTGGTGCTGGGCTGGCATTAGTGAGCACCCGGCCCCAGCGCCACAATGAAGGACTGCTGGCGCTACAGAAGCACCAGAGACCAGTAAGTGTTTGGGGGGCATGCAGGAGGCAGGGAGAGGGCAGTAGCATCTCTAGAGAGGGGGCAGGGTGCTAAGGTTTGCAAGGAGCCTTACCTTGCTATGTAAACTGCTCCTCTCCCTTGCAGGCATAGCCAGTAAGCAATGGCAGGCGTTGTTTTCCCTATGAGGGCAGGCTATGAGGGAGAGGGAGAGGAGTGGTTTACATGGAAAGTTAAGGCTCCTTGCCAAACTTAGCACCTCTCCCCCCGTCTAGGTGGCCCTTGTGCCAGCCAAACCTTGGGACCCTATTGGGGGGTGGAAATGGGTAGGGAGAGGGGAGGATCGGGCCCACACAGAGGTGGGACCCAGTGGTAGCTTCCACTGCCGGGTCCGCTGTCCCACCTCCTTCTGGGCAGGCCCACGCGGGGCTGTTGATGGAGGCTTGAGGAGTCCCGTTGTGGTGGCTGGGGATTTCCCCAGGGCAAAGGGACAAATGTTCCCACTCCAGAGGAGACGGCTGCTGCGGATCCTGCGAGATGCAGTGGTAGCTATTTTTCTACGGTTGCTCCTATGGGGGCCAGGCAACTAAGGACTGGGCTATAACTAAGACATCCCAGAGCAATGAGAAAACCTTTCCCTGAACTCTTATTCAAGCTGGACGGTCACCAACAGGTACCCCTATTTTCAAAGAACAGGACCTTCACTCCCTGAGAAATTTGGGACACACTCCCAAGCCAAATCCTTATGGCCACATCCAAAACCCGTTCCCCAGCCCGTGTGGCCCTGAATCGGGGCCGCGTGGTCTTCTCGGATCTTCGCCTGCTGTTTAGTAGGCGCAGATCAGAGGAGTCCATAGGAGAGGCTAGCACCTCCCCGCGTGCAAGGGCACAAATGCGCCCTTGCGCAGGGGAGGCTGCAGCCTCCCAAAAGCAGGGCTGGATACAGCCTGCCAGCCTGCCTGATCTGCATAGGATTGGGCTGCCCATCTTTTTATGTTAGATAAGCCACTTTGTGTGTTAAAAAAGGAAAGGCAGGGCATGAACAGTTAGAATAAAATTAAAATGTGAGGGCAGAGCACAATACAGTCCTCATCACAATTTTGACCTTAAGTCTGACATCAAAATGCAACTACCACAGACATCAGGGAAAAAGAGACAATGGCTGCTCTTCCTTGTAAACATAAAAGCTTGCAGTTGGGAACTGATTGTATATATCAGTATATCTATATCTATTTGAATTTGTTCAACGTTTCTTATCAAGTATCTAGATTACTAATACTTATCAAGTATCTAGATTACTAATAATCATGCCAGTCACCTTTAGAACAAAAACAAACCAGAAACCAGCCGTCTACTTTCTCACCTTCACCAAAATCTGGAGGACAGAATAACTAAATAAATTTGAAATACAAAGAATATTAACTAAGTTTTCAAAACTAATCACAGCTGTCCCATATTTCATAATACACTTCATAATATGATATAATTCATTAAAATTTTTCATTATTCAGATCCAAACATATGGTTGTTTTTCACGAGATCTGGCAAATGTTTTTATTGCACTGAAGAAGAAAAAAATTACAGAATTGAAATCTATAAATCTGATCTGTAGATAGAATTTTAATGATCAGTATGTATAGAGATATCCAATATATGTAAGGTATGTATAATTAATTTAGGCCCCTGTTGCAAAGATTCAAACCACTGATATGCAAACTACAGCATGTGCAAAATGAGAAAAAGAACCATAGTAAAACTATTATGTATACCTAGAGGTTGATGCTGAGTTCAAAAGATGGCATCAACTACACATTTCTTATGGCCCCCTTGGCCACACTGGAAGAAGTTTTAGCCAGACTATTGTTATATTTTCCTTTGATTCAAGATGTGTGGGAGGCACTCATTTAAACACATGTACTTGCTGCTGGGGGCTTGCCTGGTAACCAAAGAGCTATATCAGAAACGTGGACTGGCAACAAGCCTCAGGCCACAGGTCCACAGGCCAGGAAAGTTCCACTCTTCATTTGAGCCAGGTAGTCACCCCTCCCATTAGTCTATTGAACTGAAACTTGATTCTAAATGGAGTTTTCATGCCTCCAAAATATAGGTGAATCCTTCTCTTCTCCGAATCCTGCTGGAATAACAGATGTGGTGTCTTGTGACCATAGCAACCTCTCCAGATTCCTGTGTCTGGAAAAAACAACTATTGTAAAACAAAGGAAACAAACCTAAAATTGGAATTTTAACAAAACACAATTTTTACATGACCTTTGTATTTTCATTTTTTTTTTTTTTGGCCATAACTTTTGGTAAAGATATTAAACTCCCATTTGTTTCATTGCATTCTGCATTAACATCCACATCAAATGGTATGTAACATGATGATGGTATTATTCATACATACAGGTGTGACGTGGTATCCACTGATTCGGAATCCACAGTTTCAATTATCCACGGATACCATGGATACTGGGATGCCTAGTAACATTATGGGGGAGAATTAAACAAATCTCTTGTTTTACCTTTACTTGTTGCAGCAAAACCACTGATGTTCCCCTATCTTGAAAAAGGTATCCCCAGTATCCACGGTTTCAGGTATCCATGGTGGATTCTGATCCAGAACAGAATCCCAGCGGATACTGGCGCATGACAGAATCAAGGCTACTAGTGTCAAGCTCATCTTTAGCTACACCACTGCTTCCAAGACAGAAACTATAATCTCTAGGTAGGCTTGACCCCTCTCAGAGCGCAGTCGTACCCAGCGCTGGGATAGGAGCACCAGCCAGCCAGTGCCCTATTCAGCACTGGGTGGGTGGAGGCTGGAGCCTCCCTGTGGCAAGGGAGCGTGCGCACCCTTACCTTAGGGGAGGCTCCAGCCTCCCATATGTGCTCCTTGGATCTGGAGCGGGCACAGATCCAAGGAGACTTCGCGGCCCGAATCAAGGCCGTGTGGCCTCCCTCATGGGCTTAGGACACAGCTGTATGGCCACCTCCCAAGCCCGCCCATGTCATGCCCAAGTCCCACCCCCACCTCCCTCCCTCCTCCAATCCCTGTACCGCCTCGGCATGGAGCTTCCCTTGCGCCGACCGGCTTCTGTCGGCGCAAGAGAGGCTCAGCACGGGTGCAGCAGGGCCAGCGCTGCCTTCAGCGCTGGTCCTGTTGCCTTAGCACCAATGCATGGGTGCCGATCGGCGCTCCCACGTCGGTGCTAAGGGCGCAGCATCAGCGCTGTTGTGCTGACGCTGCACGGGGTTTAGGATTGCGCTGCCCATTAAACACTGCTTTGAAAGTGTGTGTGTGTGTGTGTGTGTGTGTGTGTGTGTGTGTGTGTGTGTGTGTG
>JAJKFI010000046.1:1072002-1093057 GCA_029204185.1 Lerista edwardsae | reverse complement strand
GTGTGTGTGTGTGTGTGTGTGTGTGTGTGTGTGTGTGTGTGTGTGTGAGGAATAGGATACACCCACAAGAAAAGGATTGCTTCTCTCACTGGAAACACTCTGTCTTCTCCCTCCTTTCATATTGACTTATAGGAAATCTTCTTTGCTTCACAGTTATGCAAAAAATAAAAATGCCTGATGGAGGCATGTACATACAATGCAGTCATCCATAGGTTTACGTCCTGCATAATCAGACTGCGTCTGCAGTGTCATTGACTCACAAAATGGTGCCACCAAAGAATATGTTATTCTACTAGCCAGTATTGACATTCTCCTCTTTCGGATGAAGTGGACAAAATGTCCAGGTTGAGACGTGATTCTTCTTTACAAAGGTATGGGAGAACCGTCCATCTTCACCACCTCTAGGACATGGCGGTCCCAGCGAAACTATTTCCAGCCTTGTCTGCAGCAGCGGAATATGGGGTATGTGGCAAAGTACTAGCCTAATGCGCAGTGCAGCACATGGAATTAGTGTGCACTGTCACCATTCTAAACACTTTGATGGGTTTTACACGCAGGGGTGTGCAGCGTTCTGTGGGATGTTCTACTGAGCAGCTGGTTCTTCGAGACTTCTTTAAGAAATGCTGGGAAATAGTTCATCAGGATTAGCCTAGGTATCATGTGTAGTACAGTTGGCCACAGTATCGCAGCACAGTGCTAGCTCTGCATGTACAATTTGTTATCTCCAGTCCCAAGCAGGTTCTCCTTGTTCATCATATATGCAAAGCACTAGCACTGGGCTCTCTCTTGCAGAAGTCCCTGACTGCCGGCAGTATTATTCACAACTTAACAAGTTCTGCTTCTGTCATTCTACTGGCAGCTTTGTTTATATGATGAAGTGCAGGCAATTCTCCCCCGACTTTTTAGAACATATTATTTTGAAGTGTCCGGCTCATGGTGCCTTTCGCCTAAAAAATTTTGAGCCTTGGATTTCTTCCCTCTTTTTGTCCTTCCTTAATCTTTTATCTATAATTCTGAGCGATCGCTGGTTTCTTTTTTTATACAAATTCTGTTGTTAGTTTTTTTGCTGATGTCATGGCTCTTTTTATACCTTAGTCTTGGTGTCATCCATTGTTGTTAATTTGCCTTCTTGTTCTTTCTTGTTATCATGTTATCATATTTGTTTTGTTTTGTATTTGTGTTGTCGTATTATGCCAATAAAGGTTACGGGAAATTGAATGAGAAGGCTGCTCTCCCCCCCCCCCCCCCGTCCCCTGGTCCCTCATCAGATTTTCAAGATGTCCGACCACAAACTGTGGAAAACTGAAGGGAGACATTTACAGATTCCACAGCTCCCAGCTTCACTTCATGGGGCAGACCAGCAACTGTCAGCCCCCCTTCAGAGCTGAGCCAGGCTGTTCATCTTAATCTGCTTTGGAGCAGGCAAGCCAACAGGGCTGCATTATATCCAACACAGATTTGGCTGCCTCGGGAGCTCACCACGTTGCAAGGGAATTTTGTCCCCTTACCTCTGGTCAAGCCCCAGACACCCCTATGGGCAGTGGTGTCATTCAAATGATTTAGGAACAGGAACTCACTTTTGATTGGCACTTGTCGGGAAATCCAGAACGCCCGTTCTGGTCCGTTCCCCCAGAATGACATCACTGCCTTCGCCCCCCTAGGAATCCGGAGTCGCTCCCTTTAACCCTCTGAGTGCCGGCCAACCAAGAAGAAAAGCTCTTTGCAGAGGGAAAAAGTGGGAGGGGGGAGGAGGGAGAGTGAAGTGGACGGAGTCAGCCCTAATTTTAACTAGTGGAACTGAGTTCCCCCGCGTTCCCCCTGCATGACATCACTGCCTATGGGGCTGCTCAGATCTGCACCTGCTATTAGGCAGGTGCACGTCCAAGCAGCCCACAATGGCCTGGATCAGGGCTGTGCGGCCCAGGGACGGGGGTTAAGATCTGGCCTAATGGCCAGATCCTGGCTCCTCCCCCTCCCCAGGCTGTCCCGCCCATGGGGCCGCCCTCCCTCTGCCCCATTCTGCCCTCCCTCCATCTCCCTCCCGCCTTCCCCATCCCAAAAAGCTCACGCGCTGGTTGAACTCAGCCAGCATGGCGGTGGCTTACGTCCACCCATCCGTGGCATTGTTGGGCCAATGCTGCTACCTGCACTGGCCCAGTGCCCATCCTGCCAATGCAGATGCGCCTTACTGCATGTTTGTAACAGCGCTGGGCAGTGGTGTCATCTAAATGATTTAAGAACAGGTACTCACTTTTGATTGGCACGTGTCGGGACCCGCCCACCGGAAGTGACGTCATAAGCCGGAAGTGAGGTCGTGGCAGGAAGTGACATTACATGAAAAAAGCCCTTTTTGAGACCTCAGACAATTTTAAACTGACCCAACAGTTGCAACTGTATTCCACAGCACCCCCAGAACATGTTAAGGAGGCCTGGCATCATGTTAAAGTGACCCAACAGTTCCAAAACCCCAGAGCAGCTCATTTTTCAGTGGCAAGGCAAGGCAAGGCTCCGCTCGCTGCCTGCCTGCCTGCCTGGCTCTGAGAACGTGCAGGCAACTAAAACGTACAGGAAATTCACGTTGCAGGGGGCAGAGTCGATGAGTGGGTGGGTGAATGGGCGGGGCCAGCTGTAATCCTAGAAACCGGTACTCGCGTACCCCTGCGTACCCCCTGCATGACATCACTGGCGCTGGGCCAATGCAAGTAGCTTGCGTTGGCCCAGCACCACTTTAGGAAGGTGCCCTCCATCTTCCTTCAGCACATAGAGAGCCCTGCTGCTTTTGGTCAAAATCCAGCTTGTCCAACATCCTGTTTCTGCCAATGGCCTGCTAGATACCACCGAGAGGCTTCCTAGGAGAAGGCAGCAACCTCCCTTTGTTGCCCATTTCCACCGTCAAGCCATCAAGGGTGTCCTGCTTTCAAACATAGGAGGTCCAAAAATACTGAGGTCCAAATGATGCACGATGCTCAGCCATTGTGTATGGTTTTTCTTTGGCAGCCAAAGAGGTTGCAATGTGGAGGGAAAGTCAGATGTACCAAAGGGAAAAAGCATCTTTATGTCATGTCTTTCCAGCAGTTCTCTCTCCTGAGCAAAAACCATTGGCTTACCTAAACTTGTCATCTAAGCCTAATGAGTTAGACTGACTAGCTGATAGTCATATCAGGACTCTTCAGGTTCTTACAAGGCCAGCCTTAAACCAATGTGACCCATGTCATCACATTGGGCCCCACACTTTGGGGGTGCCCTGCACTTGGGGGGACTGTACCAGCGCAGCGAGCATATCACCTTCTACTGCAACCGAGATTTCTGTGAACTGTAAGTCAGTGGAGTAAGTAGATCAGCTTTACCTTGGTAAACCATATAGGACAACCTCATGGAAACCAAGGCCTTCCACGGCTAGTGGCAAGTCAGCAAAATTGACCAATAACCTGCCTTCACTAAAGCATTCTGGGATGCCTGCTCCTCCAGTAATAGGGCACTGTTTTATTACAGGCTCACCCAGATACTATTACAGAGTGATTCTTGGGTGATCGAGGCCATTAGGAAGCAATTCATTTTCTGCAGCACAACTGCTGACAGCTGTGCTGCCTGGCTTTCAGCCTCCAAAGCAGTTATCTCAAAATACATTTTGGTTTATCAACATTACCAAGAAAATAAGTGTTGGAGATTGTCCATGATATTTTTTGAAAAAAACAAAACAAAAACCCTGGATGTTTGCCACTTCTTGGGGTAAAAAGAGCAAATCTCTCCATTGGAGGGAAGAAGCAGGGATGTAGGGAAATGTAGACTCATTTGCCAAGACCTCTGCCACTTGGGCATTTGTTACCTTTGTAGCAGACAGACTCTCTTGTTATTATCTGTGTTGGACCCGTGTTGGTTTTCTCTGGCAGGTTTTGTACATAACAGCAAGTTTCTGGACCTTGTTAGTTCAGGGCAAAAAGTCATGCTTTGGTGCCGTTGCCCCAGCAGGACGATAAAAGATGATGGTTGGTAATTACATCAGTTTTGCACTGCTGAGCAGATGTTCTTGCAGATAGATTTTGGCTGGCATTTACTGAACATCACTAGTGAATCTCCTGGTACTGTTGGAAGGCTGCAGCTACAAGTCCACTTGTTAGAAAGGTGATGGAGAGGGGTGAGAAAAAAACAACAACATCCAATAAAAACATCACTGCTACCTTCAAGTGCATCAAATTCCTTGACTACCACTGGAAAGATTATGAAAGAGATTAGAGAAGGATATACATAATTTGATATCTCTGCTTTTTATATGAGTGCTGCTTCTAAAAAGGAGGGTGTACAAGGAATGGAAAAAAAAATCACGAAAGGAAGGTTGGGACAAAGCTGGTATAGCTCAAAGCACATATATGGACCCAAACATCCAAAATGGTACTATAACAATACTATTAGCTGACCCCAGAGTGATAGCTGTCTCAGCTGCCTGTGAGAGGGGGAGTTGTGCTAGACGGCCAGCTGCTCTTTGGTGAGAGCAAAGAAGCAGATTCTCAGCCAGTGGAAGGCAATCATGCGGTGAGAAAGAAGGACTGGACGATAAAAGTGTCATCTGTATGTAGTTGTTCTTGAAAGATTAGAACTTTGTTTGCGATTTGTAAAAACCCTTGCGGTTTAGAAAATGCCTGCCTATGCAAACCGCCTTGAATTAAAGTCAAAGGAGCAATCTGATGACCAAGAAAGGTGGTATATAAATACCAAATATTAATATATATATTATCTGTGAAGGAATGCTGATGATCAGCCTTATGTCAGAATGCAATATCTCTGTGGCTACAAAGTCTAGCGTCTATGCCATGGATAGTCTCCGAGCCCAGAAAGCCTCAGGATGAGAAGGCCATGTGAGTGAACTGAAGGAAACTGTTTCAGTTTTTCAGGCAGCAGAAGTCTGTGTAAGAGACTGCAGCACCCAGCAGACTCAGGGTGAAAGAAAAGCACCCTGAATCTGCTGCTCCCTGAATCTGCATCAGCTGGCTCATTGGGTGGACCAGCCCTGCCTTGTCCAAAGAACAAATGAATGCTTACTGGGCTAGCCAAAACCATCCTATTTGTTACTTTGTGGGTATTTACAGGCATGCCCCTATATCCACTGATACGGTATCCATGGTTTCAGTTTTCCGTGGATACCATGGATACTGGGATGCCAATTAAAAAGATAGGGGAACATTAAAGAAACCTCTCTTTTTTTCTACCTTGATGCAGCAAAACCACTTATATTCCCCTATCTTTAAAAAGGCATCCCCTGTATCCACAGCTTCAAGTATCCAGGTCCAGAACAGGGCATGCCTGTATTCTCCTTGAAAGCCTGAACGGTCCTAAGCCCAGATGGACTAACTAGAGATAGTCACTCAAATAACTTTTGCTGGCCCACCGCCCCCAGTAAACCACGTGCAGGCCTTTTCCAGTGAGTTGTTCTAGCGGAGCTATTAGAAGAAATCTTTTGCGTCTCGTCTAACATGTGACACTCTGGCGTGAAGGCTGGAATGTACCTGCTCAGAGCATCAACGTTTATCAATGTTAATCTTAGTCAATTTTCCAGTGGTCAAAACCAGGAGCCTATAATGAACCACTTTATTACATCCCCCACTATTTGAAGAATTTAAATCATTATTTGAAAGAATTTTCCGCCTTTCCCATGCTGAAGCAAATGCACAAGGCGGCTTACAAAGAACAAAATACAATGTAACCACAATAAGTAAAACACATTAAAACAACAACAGCATTAAACATTAACGGGACATACAGAGAGTGTACAGGAATGAAGCTAGTCCCAATTCTCCATATCAGGCCATTTGGAGGATGGAAAACAATTGACCAGGGGAGTGAGCAAACTATGACAATATACCAGAGGGACAGAGGGCAGTCAGTCAACAATCATCCAAAGGCCAGACAAAATGGGTATGATTTGAGCCCTCTCTGAAAGGCCATGAGGGAGTCTTTAATATCGTTTTAACTATTGTTTTTAACTATCACACATAATGATTTTATTGTATTTTAATTGTTGTAAGCCGCCTTGGGTGCTTTCGGGCTGAAAGGCGGGGTATAAATTTAATAATAATAATAATAATAATAATAATAATCTATATATATAAAAACGGACGTGGGTGTGTGGGTATGTATGTATGTTCCTTATACACGTCTCCGTCCCTTGACCCACGGCCACGAAACTTGGCACACACGTACCTTGCAGCCTGGAAGGAATCACTGCGGGGGTCAGACCCCCCTACAGCCCCCCGTTTTTCAGGGAGGGGGCCCGGATCATCAGGAACCAAGGGGATTGCATTGGGCTACAGGTCTGCTGCCACCCTGTGGTCACAGACGATTCTGCAGCAGCTCAGCTACCAGACAGAGGCAGAACAGAAAGTGAAACTAAACTGCTTGGCCTGCGTGGGCCAGGGTGGAAAGAGCAGGATCCAGAGAGTTCCAGCAGCCAGTCGGATCTGAGAGGGGCCTATGTCCAGGGAGCTAACAGGCCACCTCTGCCTGTTTCTCATACATCAGGGCTATCTTGCCACAGGACCTGCAGGCAGTAAGTGGGACCTTCATATTGCTCTCTTAGTTGATGGTGTCCCTGTTTCCTCATTCATTTCACAGTGATAGTGTGCATTGTGGGTTCCAGGTCATCAATACTCTTTTATTTCAGGGACGGGTTCTATATGTCTATATATGGATCTCACTATGTCATACTTTGGAGGGAGGTTTGTATATTTGTGTGTATGTTCCACCATTACTCTGGAACACCTGGAACGATGTGCACCACACCTGGTACACTTATTCCTTACGATCTGGACAGATATGCTGTGGGGGTAGGGGCCCCCTTATGCCCCCAGAGGTGGGGGTGCACAGGGGACGCCACATCCACAGGATCAAGAACCCCCCACATTGGTGTCAAATCCATACTTGATGGGTCAGGGATGGGTCAGGGATGGGAGATATAAACACCCAGGCAACGCCGAGTAACAAAAAGCTAGTAATAATAATAATAATAATAATAATAATAATAATAATAATAATAATAATAATAATAATAATAATAGTTCTTCTGGTAGATAAGAGAGAAGGCTTGCCCCCGGGCTGCCATCCTTTTAACTTGGATACTTGAGGGCACTTGAAGGGGAGCCTCTTTAGATGATTTAAGAGGGCAAACTGGTATGTATGGGAGAAGGTGGTCCTTCAGGTAGTGGCATCTCTACAGGGAGGGCAGAGCTCTAAGTTTTGCAAGGAGCCTTACCCTGTCATGTAAATCCCTCCTCTCCCTTGCTGCTGTAGCCAGTAAGCAATGCCAAGATGTTGCTTTTCCCTGTGAGGATTGGCTAAAATGGTGCAGGAGAGGAGTGATTTCCACTGCAAGGTAAGTAAAGGCTTCTTGCAAAACTTAGAGCTCTGCCCTCCCTGTAGAGACGCCACTGCCTTCAGGTAGGCTGGGCCTACCTGTGATGTCCATCACATTCCCTGGTGCAACAGGACATTGTTCCTTCCCAGCAATCTCTTTTCTGTTTTTCAAACATTCTCATTCCTGCTCCTATTTCTTATCCACTCTGTATTTTCCTCCCTTGACTGTGATCAATACGGCTGGCACGGATCCAAGAAATCCCATAGGGGTGGCTGGGGCTTCCTATGGGGTAAGGGTCATATCCCCTTCCCCCGAGGAGACCTCCAGGCCACGCCCAAGCTTCACTGGATGCAGTGCAGGCCATGCCAGCACAGCTTAGGACTGGGCTTCCCATTACCCACAGGTGGTTCTGCATAGACTCCTCTCTGTTACCAATTCTTTGCTGCCACCCAATACAATACATCTCTTAACCCTCACACAACTCCAGCAGCCATCTCCTGGAAGTGCTGAGCTCCACCTCTGCTTGTCAACGGACTGGATTTCTGTTCAGCTGAGTTATGGTTCCTTGGATGCAGATGAATGTTTCATGAGTCCTGTGATGTGGTTGAGAGATCCCCTGATTTGTAGCAGAGAATATGGGGGAACAGTAAAGGGGGAAGAGAATTTGTTGGCAAGGTTATGTGCAGCGACTGTGAAAACTTTAATAGCATTCTCCTTCCTGTTCGTTTTTGGTTTAAGGGGCGTGTGTGTGTGTTCGCAACCCTAAAAAGAAGGTGCTGGAAGGGTTTTCTGTACTGGGCTGAATTCAATTTGTTTCCTGCATGTGCTGCCACTGTTCAAATATCAGCCCCCTTCTGCCTGAGCCAATCCCCTTGCTTTATTGTCCTATAAATAAACTCTTGCTCTCGCCCCAACCTGTCGAGGCTCAAAAACAATGGCCTGCCTTGGCATCCGTGCTTGACTTCTGTTTTGTCTGTGCCACAAGCAATCAGTGCGCTTTGTGAATGAAGGGATTTATTGACAAGGAACATTTAAAAAAACAATACATTTGCAATTAGATTAGAATCTGTCCTACTTTATTTCAGGTGCTTGTGAAAACGCTGACTTGAAACAACAACAAAAAAAATTCTCACCTTCTTCCCTGGGTGACGGTTTCTAATAAAAGACACAAGTCCATCTAAATTGGCAGGATTTGCTTGCTGGATAAAAGCTGATGTGTTGATCTTGCAGATCACAATTCGAAAATGGGAACATAAGAAGAAGAACAATGCAGAATGGCTGCTCTGAGCTGGGGACAGAGGGCAGTCTTTACAGAGAGTTGAAGCAGACAGAGAGCAGGTTCACTGCTCATGGGATGTGCATCTACTCCTCTTTTGTAGCTGCTAAACAGGTTTGGCAGGGTTTGTGTATTGTTTCAAAAACCTGCCAAACGTGTTTGATCAGAGCTGGCAGTGTTATAAATGAAATATGTCTGGATGCAATGGGAGGCAATGCCTTTTTCTCAGACTGCATTCAATCTCTTTAAGAAAGCTGTCCGCTGTTAGCCTAGGTCTTTCAGAAAAAAGGGTGTAAAAAACCTAGGGGCAGTCATTCGTATCAATTGTTACTTATAGTTTCCTTTTCAGACAATTATTTTCACTGGAAAAAAATTTATACAGGCATGTCCTGGTATCCACTGTGGTTCTATTCTGGAGCCCACCGTGGGTACCTGAAACTGGGGACACTTTTAGATAGGGGAACATCACTGGTTTTGCTGCAACAAGGTAAAAAAAAAAGAGATTTGTTTAATGTTCTCCTATCTTTTTAATAGGGACGTGGTGGTGCTGTGGGTTAAACCGCCGAGCTGTTGACCAGAAGGTTGGCAGTTCAAGACCACACAATGGAGTGAGCTCCCGTTGCTTGTCCCAGCTCCTGTCAACCTAGCAGTTCAAAAGCACCTAAAATGCGAGTAGATAAATAGAGACCACTTCGGTGGGAAGGTAATGGTGTTCCATGTGCCTTGGCATATAGTCATGCCGGCCACATGACCACGGAAGCTTGTTCTCGGACAAATGCCGGCTCTTCGGCTTAGAAATGGAGATGAGCACTGCTCCCTACAGTCGGTCATGACTAGACCATTCGGTCATGGGGAAACTTTTCCCTTATCTTTTTAATAGGCATCCCAGTATCCATGGTATCCATGGATAACTGAAACCATAGATACCAAATCAGTGGATACCGGGGCACACCTGTAAATACCCACAAATTAACAAATATGATTGTTTTGGCCAGCCTGGTAAGCATTCATTTGTTCTTTGGACATGACAAGGCTTGTCCACCCATGAGGCCAGCTGTTGCAGATTGCATCAGCAGCAGGTTCCGGGAGCAGTGGATTTAGGGGGCCTTTCTTTCACCCTGCTGGGTGCTGCGGCCACCTCCTTCCAACCCACTGCCACTTGCTCAAGGGAAAAACAGATAATCCTCTTTCCCCTGCTCCTCATGCTGTCATCGAACCGAGAAGTACTTCCGGTTTTATTTATAAGGTCAGGGTGAATGAAGGAGCTGCTTTGTAAAGAACACGAGAGGTCCCGTACACCTGGGATTGGTGACAACAAACAAAAAGCATGGTAAGGGTATTGGGGGGGGGTTGTAGCGTAGAGGTCGCGGAGGAGTGATGGCATCAGGCAGCATTTTGGGTTGCACCGTGCTGGGACAAGCTAACCTAATTCTATGGAATCTTGCAAACACCAATGCCCACTGTATATCATCCATGCTTACTCCTGAGGGAGGCATAATCAGGGCATTGATCTGCTAGGAGACACATCGGGGGAGGGCAGGGGACATTAATTAGTGGCAATGGTGCCACCAATATCTTATGCCCCGCCCGTCCAGCCTCACCATGCCCCTTTGGGTCCACTCAGACTTGCATTAGCCAAAGAGCTGCCCCAGATCCAAGTAGAACCATTGTGGACCATGGCACAGCAGAGCAGATAAGTAAGAATTTTGTTTACTCACCTCTCTGTCTTGCTATGGTCCCTGGCCAGCCCACAGGATGCAGCAGAATCTGTGATTGCACTGTTGCCCCCTGCAGGCCATTTGAGAATAGGATTGGGCTATAAGGGCCCATTCACATGGTTGGTGGCATTTATTTTCTGTCCGAAAACAATATTGCATGTAGCAGGGATAACGTTTGAATAATTCAAATAATTTGCCATGAGTTTGCAGCCATGTGTGTGTCATTTTTATTTTATTTTTTGGGTGGTGGTGGTGGTGGTGATGTTGGTTGATTTATATTGCATCGGATGAGTCTTCCAGTAAGAGTAGATTATATGCTGTTCTTGACTCAGGACTACTACAGAAATGGCAGCCCTTTTTCAAGTTATCCCCATTCTCCTCTGTAACATTTAGATGTGCTTACTCATATTGTGCCAGCATCACATTGCAAGATTTCCCAGCTTCTGTTAACACATAACTTACTGGCACTGGTAGGGGCATAAAAATGTAGGATTTAATGATTTCACCATATCATAAGCAGTGCCAGAGAGGAAGGGAGAGAACATGACACAGAGCTGCCATTTTCAGTGGCAACCCCGTATTGAAAGTAATGTGCCGTTCTAAGCTATCCAGATGGAGGTGGATGCCCTAGGAAGCATATGGAAACCACTGTCAGTCACCCTTCACAGGGTGGATATTCAAAGTACCTTATAATGAACAAATACCTTTTGTTCTGAGGTTGGGAAATGATGAAATAAGGCTAGCAAATTTTAGAAGACCACTAATCTTTCCAAGGATCTTGTAATTACTCTTGACTCTGTTGACCATGACAGTTGCTTTAGTGCAGTGGTCTTCAATCTTTTTCATGCCAGGGCCCCAACAGACAAATAAATAATGAGTTTGGTGACCCACTCTTTGTCCAGTCTCCTTCCTGGGACCGTCTCCCTCCATTGCCCACCCCCGTTATGCCCTCCCAGCATGGTTTAAAATTCAGGGCGATATTAGGCTGACTAGGCTGAAGCAAGGAGTAGGGCCCATCCATTTGGCACTGTTACCTGCACCCTAACTCACCCTGATGTTGGAGCACAAGACCCGAGCCAGGCCCGGTCATTCATGGCAGACAGCGGCAAGCAGTCCGCCCCAGCTGCTGGGAGCCAAGCCCCGGCAACGAGGGGCTCCTGCGAGGGCCTGGTCTGCAGTGCACAGGGGTGGTCGGCAAGCCAGGGCTGAGTAGCACCTGTATGGCTGGATGCCAGGCCCTGCTGAGTGGGTTCAGAGCGCAGGGCCCAAGCAGCACCTGTGCACTAGGCTGCCTGCCAACCCAGCTCCTGGAAGCAGCTGGTGCAACACCAACACATCCCTCCCCAGCTGGCCTGGGCTCCCTGCAGTGCTAGCTGGACCCGGGGTGCGAGCTGCCCGCTAGCTTGGGAGTCAGGGAAAGATGGGGGGGAGGAGCCATGGAAAGATGGAAAGAGGGTCATGTGCAAGGAGAGGAGCAGAAACGACAGACAGTAACCAGGGCTAGAGGCGTGCCCTCCTTTTTCTGAAGAGCTTTGGAGGAGGCCCTAGATACCGGAAAGCCGAGGGGCCTAGCCATGGGTTAGTACGGCCCCAACCAAATCTCTCTAAGTATAATGCCATGAAGCCTGGCACTAGTGAAAGCTGTTTTAGCACAATTGCTGAGAACCTGAGCAGGGCTGGGACACCATCTGCTGGGCCCTGAAGGGGTTTGCCAGATGCCTCCCCCTTTACCCCAGTGGTGCTCAAGTCCTGTGGCCTTCAATCTTTTTCATTCCTGAAATGACCCCACAATTCCTGTTCCGGCCCGACCCCACAGCTGAGGCTTTGTGACCCCATTGGGGTCCTGACCCCAAGGTTGAAGAACGCTGCTTTAGTAAGATCCAACACACACACACACACACACACACACACACACACACACACACACACCCCTCGGTTTCCTTTGCTTAGCTTTCTGAGCTCTCAGGAAGGGGTTTTTCTCCTTCTTGCTTTCTAGACAAGGGATGCCAATGATTGAACTGAGGGTTTTACGCATGCAAAGCATGTCCTCTCCTACTAAGCTGTGGACCCACCTGCAGTTACAACCCCATAGACTGGGACTGGAATGGAAAGCAGTGGACTACAAGCAGGGTGGCAATGTGAACCGGCCCTTCCCATTTGCTGACCCCCGCATGGTCCTGGTGCACCTTCTTTGTGGGCTGCAGCCTCTGCCCCCTTGCTCCAGGCGGCCCTGAATCGACAGAAAAACCAATGCCACTTATTTAGATATTGAGGTTTACTGGTTAAGTGATTAAATAAGGATCATTTGTATGATTAAATGCTGGAAAGTAAAGTGCTTTCCCTGTGAACCTATAGCGCCGATCTCATTACCCAGAAGCGCTGCATATTAGCTGAAGCAAATTAACATTCAAACACTTTCTGGAGTGGCTGCTAATCACAAGCTGTTAATTACTGTCATTAGGTTAGACTGCTGAGGAGACTAACCGAGGAATCATTCTCATGATCTTGGCATTTGAAAGTGATCTTCGCCAATAATAAAAACACACGTCAGACACGCAGAAAGTGCCGACTGCCGAAGAACCTGCTGATGCAGTCGAAAATTCCGCTGACTGTAAGTCATGTCGTAATGGATGCATTCTTGACACAGTTTCAGTGTTTGGACTGAGGAAATAATGAGTATCAATGTCCTAGCAGGGGAATATGCAAAGATGAAGGAGCTCTTTGTATCCTTAATTAAGGAAAGTAGGAGCACAGCCTGTTCACAGATAAGTGACTGCACATAATAATCATGTATTTATGTAAGGGACTCTTATGCCATATTACTGTAGCGGCAATTAAGCTTTCACAAAGCAGTGTTAATAAGAGATGCACTTATTTTTTTTTTTAAACAAAGCACCTAATTGCCCTGCAGATTAATTGTGAGGGGGAGGAGCAGTTTAAATGTTTATTGTATTGTTAGGATTCTGGCTCTCAAAAATGGTCCACCTGCTCCAACCTTATTCACCCCATTGCGCCCTGTAGAGATTCAGAGCTTTTAGGATCAGGCTGTCAGGGAGAATTTGCATTCATAACTTTGTCATATGTAATGTTCCTCTGATGAAAAAGTGCTACCTGGCACTGGCATAGCTCATGAAGGTGTAGCCTGGTGCAGAGTGCAAAATGATGCCCCGGAAGTGACATCACAGCAGGAAGTTACATCACAGTTGCATTTTCATTTTTTTCTTTTTTCTTTTTGGCCGTAACTTTTGATAGAATGAGGATATTACACTCGGATTTGTTTCACTACATTCTGCATTAAATTCCACATCGAATGGTATAGAACATGACGGTATTGTTCATACATATCAAGGTTTTCACAATTTTGGCCACTAGTGCCACTAGCTTGTTGCCCCCTAAAGCTTGTAACCTGGTGCAATTGCACCCGCCTGCACTTCTTTAGCTACGCTCCTGCTACCTGGGATCCCCAACGTAAGATGGAACTGTTAAATGATCAGGCTAGGCGATGTCAATTGGGAAACGTGCATGAAGGACATGGTTGCACGAATCCACTCCAAGTGTTGACAATGGAAGAAACAAAGGAGCTGAACACTAGGAAGAGCAAATCCATAGCTTCACGTAATACATTGCTGAGATGTACCTTTCCTGGAAACAAGAAGTAAAGAGACCTTGGGAATGGGCCATGCAAGAAAACACATGGAAACCATCATTTCAGTATGGCAGTGGAAAAGATGTCATCACTGCCAGGCATTGTTAAGAAATGGATGATAAAAAATGAGAATGTGCTGCAATAAGCCCTGTTCAGACAAGGGTCATCCTCTGCATGTACAATGAACATGGAATATATCCAGCAGGAAGAATCAGGCTCCACCCCCAGACCTAAGTATATAAACATGCCTCTGCAATGTACCTATGCACATAAGCTTGTAGTAGGTATGTAAGGAGCCTTCATGCAACTGGAAATTGGGATCAGGGAGGAGGTGGAGTCTACCATTTTCCAGCATTCACTGTACACACAGAGGATGAGCCCTGCTAGCTGAAAAGGGTTAGAGTGCCTTTAGGGCAGTGGTATTCAAACTTTTAGACCAGGACCCACTTTTTAGAATGGCATTTGCATCGGGACCCATCGGAAGTGATGCCATGGCAGGAAGTGACATCATCAAGCAGGAAGTGCTGTCATTGTAACATAATAAAATGACACCCCTGAAATGCAAACTGGCATTCTTGGACAGCAGCAATTGCACAACCATGAAACATCCCTGACAGAAAGCAAGATTAGGACAAAATATGATGTAAAAGCAGTGAACTAAAAACAAAATTAAAAAAATAAAACCTCACTTGAAAATTCAAACTGTTAACACTCACAAAAGGAATCTGCAGTTTCCAAGATGGTTGCTCCCAGCTTTCTGCGACCCACCTGACATCAAGTGTTGACCCACCAAGTGGGTCCCAACCCACAGTTTGAATAACACTGCTTTACAGTATAAACATACAGGGAGCCCCCATTTGAAATACCGTGTACAGTTGAATGCTTGTCATTTCCAGGGTGGAGGTGGAGAGAAGCAGAACTCAGCCCAGAGCAGAAAATTGGTTACATGCATAGCAGCTACCAATTGATAGTATAACTATATGCAACCAAGACAAATCAATTCCTAGAAGGGAGGGCGACATGATAGAGATTTATAACATGGCAAAAACAGTGGAAAATGAATCCAACAGTTACTTATTCTTCTTTGTCGGTCTCTACTTCCTCTGAAGTCATCTAACGAAACTGGTTGTATGTAAATATTCTGAAGCAGAGGCAACAACATTGAGAATATATAAAAGCAGTTAAAATAAATATTTGGCAGTAGTTTCTGGACCTACAACTCTATCACAAGATCTATGTTTGTGTGTGTATCTGATTGTAAGCAAACCTTCATGATCAACTGCAAGGAGACATGCATGAGCTATTTTAGAGGAACCCACAAATCAGGAACATTAGGAACTCTTAACATCTAAAATCAAAGACAGACTGTACCCTAATAAACAACCATCCATTAGGTAACACTTCTATTGCATTAAAATGTAGATACTCTTTTCTACTAATGGCTTCCTTCTATTCTACTAGATGGATGGCACTGACAGAGCAATCCTGTACTGCGCTGGAACAGGCAAGCTGGTGGGAGAGTGGAACCCCCCCCCCCCGCAGGAGAGTGAAGGGAGAGTGGAGCCTCCCCAGCACAAGGGCACATTTCTGCCAGCCTCCCCAATGGTCTCCTTGGAGCTGCGCCTGCTAAATAGCAAGTGTAGAGCCAAGGAGGCCACACAGCCCGAATTGGGGCTGCACGGCCTGAGGACGAGCCCTTGGAATCCTGAGCACCCCCACCCCACTCAGGAACTTCCCCCCACCACTCCCGCCCACCCTCCTGTGTGCCTTGGAACGCCTCTGCGCCAGCTGGCTTTGGCTGGTGCAGAGGAGGCGCAGCACCCGTGCTCCCAGGCCACTGCGCCACCCTGTTGCAACCCCTGCACGCCTCTGGAACGCCCTCCACGATGTCCTGCGCCGACCGAGCGCCGCTGGCACCCAATCGGTACACAACCAGCGCAGCTGACGGGTGCTGCTGCTTACGCCGGTCCACCGCCCGACTCGCTGGTGCAGGTGCGCCTGACAGCACATTTGCGACAGCACTGGATCGGTGCAAGAGTGCAGTGCCAGTGCAACACCGGTATAGGATCACTCTCTGAGTGACGATCTGCAGTGGCAAAGTGTTGAGATTGCATCCGCACAAGGACCAAATAGCTGTGCCTGGTACACATTATACATTACTGGCTTTGGTTTTCCATTCCCCTTTCCCTGCCGCTGTATCCCCTAGCAAGCCTGATTTACATGTGGTACTACTTTTTTGGCTGGATCACTATCAATTCATCAAATAAAGTCGTTCTCACATGAAAGATTTATAGGCAAGTGCTTAAAGGTACAGAGCCGGGAAGCCCATAGGGCTGGCTGGCACCTACCCCGAGGCTCCAGGCCACGCCCAACTTGTGCTGAATACAGTGCAAGCCCGCTGGCCTGTGCTGTTCCTCCACAGGTTAGGGTTGCACCTGGAGGCATGTAAGCTGCCCTACTCCCTTGCTGCCGGAGCCAGTTGGGACAATGCAAACCACACGGAGGAGAAGCCTCCGCGTTGTTTTCATTACCCTGATTGGTTCCTGCAGCGAGGGGGAGCGGCCGCTTACAAGGTTCAGTAGGGAGCTGTAAAAAATGAATGTTTTTGTACCCCTCTGGCTACACTACTGACATCAGCTATGTAGCTAGCCTATGTACAAGGAGAGGAAGAAGTTTGGAGCGGCTAGAAAATGGGGGATGGGATCCAAACGTGTGCTTTGCCACTAAGATCCACTCTGTCCAGCCAGCTCCTTGCCGCAGACACTCCCCCCAAACCAACCCTTGGCCCTCCCACGGTCCAGCCCTCAATACCACCTTATCTGGGCTAGCAGATCGAGCCTGGCATTCCTGCCAGTAGCTCCGTCGTGTGTGAAGGTGGCATTGCTTACATGCAGCCACAGCCGGGCCTGCAGCAATGGATCATGAGAAAAGCTGCTGAAGGCCCTTGTTATGATTGGGCTGTGAGGAAATATGTACTTTTGACATATTCCAGTGGAATTGGATAAGGGATAATAGTCTATACATGTAGGTTTCCTTCCTCCAGAAATTCATAGGAATTCCTATGAATTTCTTACTCTTCCATCTTGAATAAGAAAACATTAGGATACCACCCATTGTCATGATGATGTGGCATTGAACTTGAAATGCTTTGTATCAGTGGTTCTCAAACTTTTTAGCATCAGAAACCCACTCTTTAGAATGACAATCTGTCTGGAACTCACTGGAGGTGATGTCATGACCGGAAGTGTTTTCATTGTGATGCCAGAGCCTGCTGCTTTCCTGTGAATGCAGCAATAAGTTGGGTTATTTCCCAGCCATTTTCCAATAGCAGAGTGAATCAGAAAGAAAAAAGCCTATTTACAAACTTGACACAAGGAAAACCACCGCATAGCCCTTCCCCTTTCCAGCATCCCATCTTCCCATAGTTTCAAAATGGTTTTGCAACCCACCTGAAATTGACTTGCATCCTACTGGTGAGTCCTAACCCACAGTTTTGGAACCACTGCTTTAGATAATTTTGTAGTATGTGTGCCTCTAGCGTAATTATTAACATTGGTAAGTCTGGATGATAGGTTTTCTCCTGTCTTATTTGTTTTTCCCATTAGGCCTTTGAGCATGATTGGATAAATTAATTGAAAATTGTTTATTGCATTAGCCACAGACAATTCTACCGATCAAATATTGATTTGCAATTAATTTAATGGTGGCCAGAGATTCCTGCTAGCCCCTCAGGATGTAGATCAGGGTGTAACTGCTATTTTTACCTATAGGCTGAAAGATGCAAGGCTGGTTCATCACTTAATGATCTATACATGTGAATAGTGGTGTTGCCCAAGTGTCCTCCCTGGGGAGGATGTGTGCAATACCCCCTTATCATGCCAAGCAGTGGGTGTTGTGGGCTCAGGCCAGCCAGACCCTGGCTGGCATGGAGGCATGGTGCATGGCCAGTGGTGTCATCTAAATGATTTAAGAACAGATACTCACTTTTGATTGGCACGTGTCGGGACCCGCCCACCGGAAGTGATGTCATAAGCCAGAAGTGATGTCGTGGCAGGAAGTGATGTGAAAAAAGCCCTTTTTGAGGCCTCAGATGATTTTAAACTGACCCAACAGTTGCAACAGTATTCCACAGCACCCCCAGAACATGTTAAGGAGGCCTGGCATCATGTTAAAATCCCAGAGCAACTCATTTTTCAGTGGCAAGGAAAGGCAAGGCTCCGCTCGCTGCCTGCCTGCCTGCCTGGCTCTGAGAACACGCAGGCAACTCAAAACATGCAGGAAACTCAAACGTTGCAGAGGGCAGAGTCGACGAGTGGGCGGGCGAATGGGCGGGGCCAGCTGTAATCCTAGAAACCGGTACTCGCGTACCCCCGCGTACCCCCTGCATGACATCACTGTGCGTGGCACCCAGAAGTAATTTCATGATGATGAGATGATGTCATCCTAACATCATGCCATCGCCAATTACTTCTGGGGAGCTGCTATTTGTGGCCATTTAGAGACAAAGGTGGGTGGGAAAGCCTATCCACCACCAAATGCAACCTCTCAGTGGTGGCTTTGATGGTGTGCCCCACTCCACCCTAGGGTGTGGTGCCTAGGGATGTCCCTGCCCCCTCTTAGGGCACAATCCAAACCTGGAGTTAGGCTGGCACAAGGGCCACCGTAAAGCACATTTGGACCACTCTTGGAGTCAGGGAGGATGGAGCATGTCTGTGTGCTGGCCCTTGGGCCAGCCAGACTTTGCTGGCCTAACTCCAGGTTAGGATTGTACTCTTGGGCGATACTACCACTTTTCAAATGAGGCACTTCATGCATTCTGCTCTATGTGTTCAAGGGTCAAGCACTTCAAATGATGAGAACCTATGAAATGTGGACCATAGAATAGAAAGATCTTCTTCTAATGGGTCAAGCATGTTGTGAAAAACATTCACTCAACTTTTAAATGACACAATTTTAATTTGCACAAATAAGACTTTTGAGATCAGTGGAATTTCATTCAATTACTCTTCTGCCACTTTTCATCCAGGCTGATCCTGCTGTGAAAGGTTCTGGGGTGATGATGGGTAACATGTCCGGGGAATAGCATGGCGTTTTCCTCTTGTACTCAAATGCCTTTACTTAATGCCCATCGTGGAGAGGGATGAAACCAGAGCAGCTTCCTGCATCACTGGGATGCTGGGACCACTGCAATTCTCTTCCCAATTCTTTGTCACTTCTGTCATCAACTCCATTCTGGGAGCAATTACCATGTAATTGGCTTTCAGGCAGATGATGATGGTGTTCAAATGGCTACACCACTTATCAAGCATTAAGTGCATGACTTGATCCCAGTGCATATGCTCTCTTCCTTTCTTCATGTTCCTGTTTCATTTCAGATTCCAAAGGATAAGGTAATCTTTTTTCTTTCTTTCTTTCATAATGCCAGGTCTAAAGATGTGTAATTCGCAGAGTTGGCAGGGTCCGGGTCCAGAAGCAGCAAAGGAAGCTGATGAAACACATCCATGGTTTGCACTAACAATAACATAATCCATAATCATTCTGAGAAGGATTCACAGAAATATGCGAAGACTTCCAAGGCAGAGATGCCGTGTATATTCATGATCAATATTTCAGACAGGAAATAACAGCTAATTGAACCACTGAAGACTACCTGGGCACCACTGAGTGGGTATTGTGCATGCTTGATACAAATGGCATATTCTAACAAATCTGTCCACCAACTGTTACTTTATAGTACTGCTTCATAGTGGGTTTTTTAAACCAGTTATCTCTAGAGAAAGCAAATGTGAGACGTTGTATTTGAGAACTGTTGTAGTGCAGTGGGGAAGTGACTGAGCTATGAATTCAGAAGATCTCACCTCTGCCATGAACTCAGCAATTGGCCTTACATGCATCAGCCTCAGCAGCAATATGGTAATAATAATGCCTATTTTACAAGATTATTGCAATACAAGGATTACAATCCACTTATGTGTGAAGTGCCCTGAACACTAAGAACATAAGAGCCCCATTGGATCAGACCAAAGGCCCATTTAGTCCAGCTTTCTGTATCTCACAGTGGCCCACCAGATGCCTCAGGGAGCACGTGAGATAACAAGATGCCTGCATCCTGTTGCCTCTCCCCTGTGCCTGGCATGCATTCTGAGGCAGCCTACTTCTAGGTTGTACAGGGTGTTTGGAAAGTCACTGTGCAGTTTTCATAAATAAATATACATAAGTGCACAGTGACTTTCCCAACACCCTGCACATACCCATCATAGCTTGCAACCTATGACACACTTTTCTTTTAGAAATCTGTCCAATCTCCTTTTAAAGCCATCAAGGGCAGATGCCATCACCAGATCCTGTGGCAAGGAGTTCCACAGATTAATTACCTGCTGGGTAAAAAGTTTTTGTTTTAACCAACCTGCTACAGAAATGTACTGTTGTTCTGGTATTATACATAAATTGATGGCTCAATCCTATCCCAGCCAGGCATTGGCGTACCATGGGTTGCAGCAGTGGAACTTGCCTTGCAGCAGTCACTAAGCAGCTTCTGCCAATGTGTGCTGCTGGGCCGCTGGTAGGGAAGTCAGAGAGGCCTCCTGAACACTAGTGGATGGCTGAAGATCCGCTGGAGCAGGTGAGATATCAGAGAGGGTTGAATGGGGTGGGGGAAGGAGGGGTGGCAGAACAGGGCGGTGACAGGGGCAGGGAGGGGGGCAGGTTTGGTGGCAGCGGCGCATGCCAAATTCTCCCTTCCTGGCCTTTCTTCCCAGGTCAACATAGATTTGTGTCAGCAATTGAGCTGATACAGGTCTAAGTTGACTCATAGCTGCTGGTGTGGCTTACCCCGGGGCAAGGGGCCAAATGTTCCCTTACCCCGAGGAGACCTCCAGCAGCCGAAAATCCCCTTTGGGATGCAACGTAGCCATGCAGGGATTCAATTAGGATTGGAAGTCAATCCTGACTTCTATTAAGGAAAATGTGTATGTAGGATCAAAAGCACTGAGTGCGTCTACACAAACACTAACATGAATTAGTCCAGCGCACTTACCATATCAAATCAAAAGAATTCAAACGAAAGCCCT
>JAJKFI010000046.1:1060217-1071992 GCA_029204185.1 Lerista edwardsae | reverse complement strand
AGGGCTTTCGTTTGAATTCTTTTGATTTGATATGGTAAGTGCGCTGGTAAGGAACTGGACTAAATGGAGAGTTGAATCTGGAGCTAAGCAGCTCGGGTCTTGTTCTGGATGGGTGATCGAAAGCCGCTGGAGGAATGTGGACTGGCAAGAAATGGATAACCTGTATAAGCTTGGAAAGCACAAGAGTTGGGAAGCCAGGCTGAAGATGGCACCATGAAAGGAAACTCCTGGAGATGATACATAATATGATTCATACATACCAAGGTTTTCACCATTTTGGCCAATAATGTCAAGCTCAGCTTGTTGCTCCCCTAAAGCTTGTTTCCCCTGTGCAATTGCACCCCACTGCATATCTTTAGCTACGCCCCTGATCTAGCATAATAATGTGTGCTGTAATCAGCAGTGGATCCCCGGTGCTCCAGAGAGCCAGCCGTACCCGGAGATGCCAGAAACTGATCCTGGGACCTTCTGCATGCAAGACATCATGTGCTGTCACACTAAGCCACAACCCACCTGCCCACCACCACGTGGCGAGGCTGCACCTTTTCCCTACCAGAAACCTACTTTGTTTTGGAGATGGCGTTTATCATTATTGTCTTGCCATTATTTCTCCTACCTGATCATTTTCTGTGTTGTGTTTCTTGTCACTGTTCCAACCAGAATTCTTTTACTTTTTGATATTACATTCCAGATTGAGTAGACAACGTGGGGGGCACCCCCACCCCCCACTTCCAATGCGGCACTGCATGCCTATAGCACCAAGCAAGTTGATGTCTGATGGCTGAATATCTGTAGTTATCCTGGCAATCGTGTGCTGTTGGAATGTTTATCCCTGCTCGAGTTGCCTGGGCTATTGCAAAAGCTACTTGAAATGATTCATGGGTCTGACAGATGTCTGGTACAGCTGGATGTGTCCTTGATTATCCCAAAAGTCTGGACAGCACTGTCATTCACCATTGCCCAAATTATCTCTGTATTGACTGCGGAACCCTCTGTGACAGTACTGTAATGGCTAATTACCCAGGATACCTTTGGTACTTACTTTCTAATGGCCTAGAAGGGGGGGAATAGCCTAGAAAAGAAATAGAGGAAAAACACACCAATAAAACTCTCGTCCTGTTTCTTTAGAAAAAGAATAGACGCTGTCGTGGTCTTTTCAAAAATGTACTGTGTATGCATATCAGATCCAAGAACCTCCTTTTTAAAAAAAAGAGATAGATTTCCAGTGCAATAGATAAAGGAAGAAATAAAATATGAAGAATCCTGACATTGATAAATTGTGGACAATAGAAGGAGCTATTAGCTGGGAGAGTATTGTATGTATAACATACTTGAAATAAAAGCATGATGGACAGCCATTTGCCTGCTTCATATATTGCGGCAGGATTGGCGGGGGCAGGGGGGGAGGATGGAAGGAAGAAAGAAAGAAAGAAAGGAATTCATACTGTTTGGCAAACAATGTGAGAGAAGAGCAAGGAGAGAGGGGGGAAGAGAAGGCGGTGCTGGGATTCAATTTAGATTGAGAGCACAAGTGTAGGCATGTCTACTCAGAAGTAAGTCCCACTGTGTTCAGTAGGGCTTACTCCCAGGAAAGCATGCATAGGATTGCAGCCTTAAAGTTGGAAGAGAAGGCTCCAACGCAGAGGTTTCATTTCCCCCCCCCCCCGCACAATGATATAAATTAGTAGATTTTGACAAATGTAGTTTCAATGAAGTAGATCCGTATTAGGAAGAAAGGTGAAGAAGGAGAGGGTACCAAATCCCATTTTGACTTTTAGTGAAGATGATGAGTTCCCAGGAGAGCAGATGAGGCAGAGTTAAGAGCAGGCTTTTGCACAAAAGAATTCAGTAATTTGCCACATCCTGTCCAAGCTGTTTTGGAATGTCATTCCTGCCTTAATTATCTAGACTAACAAAGCTACTCTCTATTATACTGGGCTACCTCGACCATCACTTCTCAGCCCCCAGCTCCAGCAGTGTGCCCATTTCTCCACCGTCCCCATCCCTTGAACAGACTATGGCAAAATATGAAGCCCCTGTTTGTGGTGCTCTGGAGGTTGAGGCTGTTGCCATGATGGAAGAGGAGGAGTTACTGCTGAGAGGAGGAGGAGTGTTTGTAAGCAAGGTGTGCTTTAAATGCATATGTGTTTACATCTTTTGTGATTTACAGTGCAATCCCATCCATGCTTACTCAAAAGTATGCAATGGAATTTATTCCCTTGTAAGTGTGCATAGGACTGCAGCCTTAAATAAATTAAGGGCCCAATCCTATCTAATTTTCCAGTCTTGAATGTTGCCTTTTTTTAAGGAGGCCTCCACAATTGTTGCCTCCTACTACAGGATGCAGTGCATGCTCCAGGGTGCAATCCTAATCTGGAATTAGGCCAGCACAGTTAGGCCAGCAAAGTTTGGCCGGCGCAAGGGCCACCGTAAAGAACGTTTGGACCACTCTTACAGCGCAATCCTAGAGTGCGTGTAGTGTCGACGCAACGTTGTTGCATCAACACTATGTGCTTAGTGCCGATGCGGTTGGGCCGAGTGGCTCCCCCGCATCGGCGCTAAAGCTCTGAAGCTGATGCTACTTGTAGCGTCGGCTTCAGAGCGCCGACGGAGAGCCTCCCTTGCGCTGACTGAAGTCAGTCAGCGCAAGGGAGGCTCTGTTCCATATTGGGACAGGGATTGGTGGGAGGGAGGGAGGTGAGGGCGGAACTTGGGCGGGACGTGGGCGGGCTTGGGAGGTGGCCATACGATTACATACGGGCTGCACGGTCTCCTTGGATCAGCGCCCGCTAAGATCTAAGGTCCCTTGCTGGGGAAAGGGGCTCCAGCCTCTCCTATGCAGCATTTGATATGGTGCGGCCAAGTTGGCCCAGCCATCCTGGCGCTGCATAGGATTGTGCCCTTAGAGACAGGGAGGATAGTGCATATCTGTGTGCTGTCCTCTCTGACTCCGAGAGTGGTCCAAACATACTTCATGGTGTCTCTTGTGCTGGCCTAACTCCAGGTTAGGATTGTGCTCCCATTGGCATGGCTGCCATTGTGCTGGAAAATTGGCCTGGATCAGGCCCTAAGAAGCTGCCAATTATGCTGACTGTGTTAGTATTTTGGTTGGATTCAGAATCAAGAACATCAAATTCAAACCTCAAGTTTCCTTACTCAAACCACTGCTGTAGTGGGTGGGGGAGCAAGGCAAATTCAATCATGACTTCCATTAAAGGCAATGGTTCCCACACTTTCGTGACTGGCAGCACCCTTGACCTCCTGGACCATTGGCAGCGGCTCCCTATTTGGTCTACAATCCTATACATTGTATAGAGGGGAGTGGTTTTTTGAGAGGATTCTGTAGCTCCGCGGAAGAGCACAGCTCACATTTTGGGAACCGCTGGTTAAAGGGAAGTCTGTATGTGGTGAGCATTGAATAACTGGCTATCAGAAGGATGGCCAATAAAATGTGCAAGCTGCTATAGAGCACAATCCTAACCTGGAGTTAGGCCGGCACAGTTAGGTCAGCACAAGGGCCATCGTAAAGTGTGTTTGGACCACTCTCTGAGTCAGGAAGGATGGCGCACATCTGTGTGCTGGCCTCTCTGATTCTGAGAGTGGTCCAAACATTCTTTACGGTGTCCCTTGTGCCAGCCAAACTTTGCTGGCCTGACTGCGCTCTTAATAGCTTTCCAAATCTAAGATAAAAGCTAGGTAGTTCTGAGCTCCCTCTATCAACATGTTAGGTACAATTCACTACACAAGTCTTACTGAGATGAATGGGAGCCACAGAAGAGCACGAGTCACCATTTCATAGAGCTCCCATTTATTTCTTGTGAAGGCAGCCTTCTGATGGATCGCACCCTTTATCCAATTACAAGTCATTGGAAACCTATTATAAGGATGTCTCCCATTACTAAGCACTGTTACTATAAGTTCTGAGCAAAAAAATTGTTTCTCTTTGTTACCTATAAATACATAAGGAACGAGAACAAAACAAGACTCTAGGTACTGGATTTGCCATGGGGAAAGTTATCCGATTTAGGTTCTGTACATAAATAATGTATTTGTAAGCAACGTGCCAAATTATAGAGCATGAATTTAGGATGCCTTTTAGGAGAAGAGATATGGATAATTTGATCCCTTGGTGCTATACACATGTCTGAGCAAATAATTCATGAAAAATAATATATTGCAATATTCTTTAAATCTGCATACCCTTTGAAATTAAATGCATCTTGTAAAAATGTATGTTAAAGGGAAACATGCTGTGGGTTAGATTCGGCAAAATTGGCTTTTGGTGATTCATGGGCTAAGTTATTTATGTTGTGAACCGGTCTTGGTGGTTCCAGTTGACAGTGCTTATGGTGAAGTGTTCTTGTGGTTGTGACTTATCTCAGATTTTCAACCCATGTCCAGCAGTAGGTTAGGCACTGTTTTTGGAAATGTTTTAAGAGGTATGCTCAAACATGGATATCCATTGGAAAAACAGAGATCTGTAGGTATAGTGGAGCATCATTCACACAACTACTTCATCCCTCAACAGCTGACTTTGAAAACGAGGGCTGAGGCCAATTGGTTATCTTGGTCAACAGGGTGGTGTTGCCTACTTGCCTGTCTACTTGACCATCTCTGTCGACTTACCAATGCTCCCACCTTACTTTTCCACACCCTGGCTTGGAAAAGGAAGAGGACAGAGAGGAAGAAGAAGTGTGGAGGGGAGTTCTCATATCAGCAGGCTCTGTCAACAAAAGACAGGAACTGTAGCAAGTAAGGAGTTCATTTCAACGGTATCAGTATATAGTAGGCACACAGGGGCCACCACCAGCAGGACCCTCCTCTGATTCCAATCTCTGGTCTTATTTCTCTGATCCCAATTTTGTTGCGACTTGTTTGGGACTTAGCAATTGCAACGGCTGCAAAGCTTCCTGCGCTATACATGTTGTGCTATATGGTATGCCAGAAATGGCTCTGCTAAAAAAAAAAAAAAAAAAAAAAATTAAAGAAAAAGGGGTGGAGAACAAAATTTAGAATAAGAAACATGCACAGGGAGACTTAAGTTTTCACCCCGCAAAAAATCAGGAGTGGTCTGAGCAAATCTTCCACCTGAATTGGGCAGCATACACTCACTTTAACAACAACACCTAAAGTAAACATTAACATGCACGTGCCCCATGTCTGCTCTTTGTGCTGTTACTTCCTCTTCCTCCTCACTCACTCAGCTACTTCGGGATGGAGAGAGGCGCAAGGTGGAGCACAGCAAGGTGATCCAGAACCCCCTCCTTCCCCTCAACTTCAGCTCCAGCACCCCTCCCTCCCTCCCTCCCTCCCTCTTACTACCACTGTTCTGTCTGAAATAAACAGAATGGACAGTGCTTGCTGGGAGTGCTCCCAGCATGCTCTGCCCATCCTGATGATTTCAAACAGGACAGGGAGGAGCAAGAGGGAGGAAGTGCTGTGGGAGGTGAAGGTCAAAGGAAGGAGACATGGGAGACTGCTGCCTTCTCCTCCTTGGCTCCTTGCCTCCTTGCTGGGCAGACAAGAAGAAAAAGTGGGTGATGCTGAGTGGTCTGGTCCATGAAAGCGAGTGATCAGAAGAGGATCACTCTGCTGCGTCTTCTTGTACTGCTGCCTCTGTGATCACTTGTAGCAGGGCTGGCCTTAAGCCAGTGTAACCAATGTCATCACATTGGGCCCTGCGCTTTGGGGGGCTCTGCGCCAGCGCAGCGAGCATATCGCCTGTTGCTGCAGCTGGGATCTCAATGGGATCTCAATCAGTGGGGTGAGCAGAGCAGTTTTACCTTGGGCCCTCCCACCTGCCCCTGCCTCGAAATGGCCCAAAATGGGCCTCCAGTTTGCAGTTGGTGGTGATGTCATCATGTCACCACTAACTATTTCCAGGTGCCATGCTTTGCATGTGGCACCACAGGCGGTAAATGGGGGGGGCACTGCGGGGAGTGTGGGGCCCCTGCGGGAATGTCGTGTATTGGGCCCTGCCACTCTGACGTGCAGCTGAAGAAGTAGGGGAAGAGGTGTGCAGCCACTGCCCTGAAGATATTGGAGAGCCAACAGAGGCAGCTGGATAGGCAGCAGGCTTCGGGGAAAATGGGCAGACATAGGATGGGGGCAACCACTCAAAGCGGCCACTGCAGTCAGACTCATGACTAGGTTGGCCCTGCAAACACGATGTAAAGTTTGGAAGGCTTCTGGGCAAGATTATTCAACCAGAAGCAACACCCATGTAAACGCTCTCCAGAAGTCCAGTTGTTGGCTGTCATATTTACATGGGCACCTACACATGTAGCCACCAATGTGCTAGATGCAAATTATGCAACACCAATTTTGTCCTTGGGCCTATGTGTGTCGGGGGTCTACATACATGCATGGGCCTCTATACAAAAATGATGTCCTACCCATGGATATCAGGCACTCTGCAGGAACAGTCCTGGCTGCCATGATCACAGCCCGCCCAAGCATAGACTACTACTAATGTCTGGTGTAATCATTGGTGCAGAAATACATAGTGAGCTCAGTCCTAACTTGGATTTAGGCAGGCACAGTTAGGCCAGCAAAGTTTGGCCATCACAAGGGCCACCGTAAAGTATGTTTGGACCACTCTCTGCGTCAGAGAGGTCAGGACACAGATGTGCACAGTTCATGCAGCTCAAACTCTGGACCACACCTCCTGCAGGAGTTAAGAGCCACTGATAGTCTGAACCAGTGGTATTCAAACTTTTTAGACCGGGACCCACTTTTTAGAATGGCACTCATGTCAGGACCCACCAGAAGTGATATAATTAACCTGGAAATGATGTTGCAGCAGGAAGTGACATCATCAAGCAGGAAGTGCTGTCATTGTAACATAATAAAATGATACTCCTGAAATACAAATTGGCATTCTTGGACTGAAGCAGTTGTACAACCATAAAACATCCCTGACAGAAAGCAAGATTAGGACAAAATATGATGTAAAAGCACTGAACTAAAACCAATCTTTTTTTAAAAAAAATCCTCACTTGAAAATTCAAACTGTTAACACTCACAAAAGGAATATAACAAGAGTAAGGTCTGCAGTTTCCAAGATGGTTGCTCCCAGCTTTCCGTGACCCACCTGACATCAGAACATGACCCACCAAGTAGTTCACTATTCTATGGGTATACCCACCAAGTGGTACACCACCTCTTCCTATTCACTATTTCCCTGCATGGCCCAGAATGCTGCTCAACAGGTGATCTATTATGCATGGGGGAAATTATCTTTTGGGATTGCCCCATGGTTGTCATGGCAGCCAATAACTGATTAAGCCAATCAGTCAAGGTGGCTTCAGTGTGGATATTGAGGACCCTAGGAACAAAAGCCTGGATGGCCTCAATGCCAAACAGGGAAACTTTAAATCAAATTCACCTCAACAATTTCAGGCAGGAGGGTTTTTAGATAGCCAAGGGGATGGAACACCAAGATAATTTCTCACCTTTCCATAGTACTGACTCCTAGGTAACAAACACTTGAAATCAGGGGTCTGTCTGAAAGAGCAGCTGGAACACACAGCAATGGAATGTGAACACTCCACCTACCCTGAAAGTCAAGTTCATGTTGGTGTTGTACTAAGAACCATCAATACAAGCCTTCAGGATCTGCTTTCATGGCTGAAATGGGGAGTACTAGTTAACAGCACAGATATAATAAGACTAAAATCCTGACCTGGAATTAGGCCAGCACAGTTAGACCAGCAAAGCTTGGCTGGCAACAGGGACACCATAAAATGTGCTGGCAACAGGGACACCATAAAACTCTCAGGGCGCAATCCTATGCAGGCTGGCTTGGCAGCGCCATATCCAATGCTGAATAGGAGAGGATGGAGGCCCTCCCCTTGGCAAGGGAGCATTAGCTCCCTTACTGTAGGGGAGGCTCCAGCCTCCCCTATGTGCTCCTCGAATCTGCGCCCATTGAAGAGCGGGCGCAGATCTGAGGAGACAGCGCGGCCCAAATTGGGGCTGTGCGGCCTCCTGGATGAGCTTAGGAGGTGGCCATATGGCCATCTCCCAAGCCTGCCCACCTCCCGCTCAAATCCCTCCCCGCCTCCCTCCCTCCCACCAATCCCTGTGCATCATGGCGCCTCCCTCGCACTGACTGGCTTCGGCCGACGCGAGGGAGGCGCTGCGTGAGTGCAACAGGACTGGTGCTGCCAGCAGAGCCAGTCCTGTTGCCTTAGCACCGACATGGGGGTGCTGCTCGGACAAATAGGATGGTGCTGCCCAAGTCAGAGAGGATGGCACACATGTGTGTGCTGGCCTCTCTGACTCCAAGAGTGGTCCAAACATATTTTATGGTGTCCCTTGTTCCAGCCAAATTTTGCTGGTCTAACTGTGCCAGCCTAGCTCCAGGTTAGAATTGTGCCCAAGGGCCCAATCCTATTTAACTTTCCAGCACTGATGCAGCCATGCCAATCATGGGGCATGCTCTGAATCCTGAGGTGGGAGACAGTCACAAAGAACTCCTCAAGGTAAGGGAACATTTGTTCCCTTACATTAGGGCTGCATTGCAGCTGCAGCACTGCTGGAAAGTTGGATAGGACTAGGCCTTAGGTCAGGAAACATGAAAGAGTTCGGAAATTCCACGGAAGCCATTTTCTTCTTTCTACCATAAAGACATCAAAATAATGTCTTCTTCTGTATCTCCTAAATGAGGTAACATAAATCTGGTCATAATTTTTGTAGCAAACAATAGTTCATATTGTTTGTCTCCTTCTATATCTCTGATTATTTATATTATCCTATAGTATGGAGCTTCCAAACAGAAAAAACACAGGGCATGTAAAATTTCATTTCATTAAATTCAATTAAAACTACGGTAACTTTGGGGGAAAAATTAGAAAGGGGAAGACGTACTGCAGTCGAATCAGCAGGAGATCTGAAGAATTTTGTCTGAATGAACTTGTTGAAAGAAAGATTATTTACAATTGTGGAGGTCCAACTTGTGAAAGTAGGTAAGAACAAATGTGAGATAAATGCTTTAGCAATATTTGAAAGTGAAGCTCTAAAAATCTCTTAATATATATTGGGGTGACCAAACCACGGCATGCAAGCCACATGTGGCTTTTTGACATATAGTGTGTGGCTCACAGAAATATGCTGGCTGAGCTCCTTTTTGCATCACAATTAATATAAAAGGTAAATAAAAAATTTAAAGCTTTATAATTATTTACCAGATATTAACTGAGAGCCACCGAATTAAAAAGTTATTATTCACAGTGAGTAAATATATTTGAGAACTTAAATGCTTAAATATTGAGGCACTCAAAAAAAATATTTCCATCCTACAGCATGGTGTGGCTTCTTCCACTGCATCCTGCAGAGGAATTTCAGATGCTGGAGGTCTCCTTGAGATAATGGGACATTTGCCCCCCTTGATCAGGAGTAAGCTGGAATGGCTGGCCCTGGTGCAAATCCACGTTGCTCTGGAAGATAAGCCAATCTATCTAAGCCAATCTATCACCAGATCTGATCCGGGAAGGGGCTAGGATACAGCACATGGTGACATCACTGATCCTGCCCCCTCTTAGGCTTGATTTTAGGCTTGATCTGCCAACCCCAACCCCATTACCTCCTTTCCCCACCCAGTTCCGCCCCTCCCTGCTCTCCCCGCAGCCTTACACTGGTTTTCCCTGCTCTGGCAGGTATAGCTCCATATGCCAGTGCTAGCAGGAAGGCTTTGGCCTTTCAGCCAGTGCTGCTTGTAGGCGCACTGTTGCAAAGTGCTTAACAGCACTTTTGCAACCACTTGTGCCAGTGGACCGCATACCCTGATTATGCAATGATAGGTTAGGATTGGGCTAAAAATCAGTACCTACTTTAGAAGACCGATCTCAGTGAATTATGATTCACATAACATAGAACAGTGTTTCTGGTATTAGCATAACAGATTATAATTACCTATTATAATGTAGCATCCCCTAAGCATACATATTTTATGAATCTACTAGCTTGTCCTTACCCAGCGTTGCCCAGCTATTTATTTATCGCAAGCTTCTATTAGACAGGAAAAGGAATGAATTCTATCTATAGTGTAAAATCGAAGTAATTTTATGTACAGGAAATTTAAATTATAAGTACAAGTATAAAAATTATAAAGTAAAATCTTTTACAAATTCACTATAATATAAATTTAACGGAAAACTTGATTATAAACAACATGTTTAGTTTTACCTCCAGGAGCAAAAATAAATAAATTCTTAGGTGAACCCACCCTTGAGCAACATAAGGTTGTCTGTGGGAGAAACATGGCGATCTCAAATCCACTCCGCAGTACTTAATAGACTGCCCCTGTGACTTGTTGATCATGATCGAGAATGCAAGTCTCACTGGAAATTGCAATCTCTCGAAGTTAAAAGGGAGATCCGTTGGAATGAGTGTTATCCGTGGGATAAAAACTGTTTCACTCTCTCCCTTTCTTGTTAAGATAGTCACTCCAATTACAGTACCCAGCATCTTCTTGACACACAGCCTTGTGCCATTGCAAAGTTTTGGTGGGTTGAGGTTCCGTAGTAAAATAATTGGAGATCCCACTGTAAGTAAAAGACGATGTGGTGGCAATGCAGCCGGATCAAGTGAGTTTAGGAAGTCTGATGGGAAATGGACAACCTCATAGGCATCTACTACGGTATCGATAGCCTTGTATTCAGTGACTGCGCCTGGTCACATGGCAAGTACTTGACAAGTCCAAGACCGGGGCATAATGAGTTCTAAAACTTTCCAGAAGGTTCTACAGAGTTCTATTTGTTCTATTCAACTACACTTGGGCTTAAATGTCATCAGGACTGTCCCCAATCAGCTTAGCTACCCCAAAAACTATGGATTTGACATGAATGTCAGTCATTGTGGGCATTTTATTTTTTACCCCTTCTCACCCCCCATGCTGATGGGGGCTGAACGTGGACTTAAACGGCATCAGGAGTGTCACTGTTCATCTCAGTGACCCCAAAAACTATGGATTCGACACTAATGTCGGTCGTTTTCGATTATTTTTACACGTGTCCCCCTTCCCACCCCCACCCCTAGGGGTGCGTTGTATTTGACTACACTTGTGCTTAAATGTCATCGGGACCGTCACCAATCAGCTTAGCGACCCCGAAAACTATGGATTTGACACAAATGTCAGTCATTTTGGACATTTTATTGTTCACCCCTTCTCACCCCCCATGCCAAGGGGGGCTGAACGTGGACTCAAACGGCATCGGGAGCATCACCGTTTGTCTTGGCGACCCCAGAAACTATGGATTTGACACTGATATCGGCCATTTTCGAGTATTTTTACAAGGCACCCCCTTCGCACCCCCACCCCTGGGGTGCTAGGGGGGTCTTACCCCCACAGTATTTCTTTTCAGACCATAAGGCATATGTGTACCAAGTTTGGTGCACATTGCTCCAGGCGTTCCAGCTGGTCACGGTGGACACTTTATGTTGCACCCCTTCTCACCCCCCATGCTGATGGGGGCCGAACCTGGACTCAAACGGCATAGGGAGTGTCCCTGCTCATCTCGGCAACCCCAGAAACTATGGATTCGACACTGATATCGGCCATTTTCGAGTATTTTTACAACGCACCTCCTTCGCACCCCCAACCCTGGGGGTGCTAGGGCGGGTCTTACCCACCACAGTATTTCTTTCCAGACCATAAAGCATATGTGTACCAAGTTTGGTGTAAATCGCTCCAGGCGTTCCAGAGCCTATGTGGAACATACATACATACATACATACATACATACATACATACATACATACATACATACATAC
>JAJKFI010000046.1:1009933-1047970 GCA_029204185.1 Lerista edwardsae | reverse complement strand
TATTATTATTATTATTATTATTATTATTATTATTATTATTATTATTAATTATTAATATAAATAATAATATAATTAATAATTATATTTGAATACTACTACTACTACTACTACTATAATAATAATAATAATAAATGTCCAGCTCTATATATCTGCCACTAACATCCAGGTGTTTCTATCTCTGCCCAGAACCACTGTTGGGAAACTATGGTCAGGTGAATAAAGATCAATAGATTGAAGCTGCATCCATGTAAGACATAGTGCTGATAAGATCTGTTCAAGACTTGGAAGAAAAATGTTTCCTGTAATCAGTCGGGTTGAAAGTGCCCCATTGGAATAGGTTCAGACATGGGAGCTGTTTTCTGATCACAAGCAGGTTGCGACAGCCATTATGTGAGTCCATTCTGTCAGTTTCATCTGCTGTGCAGAGTCATGCCGTGTCTTGGATAGAGAGGGTCTTTGTCATGCCAATCCATATTTTCACGAACTCCAGGCTTGACTTCTATAATGTGCTCTCCCCGGGGCTGCCCTTGAAGACAATGTGTGACAGCAATTGGTGCAAAATGGTGTGACAATCATCTTGGTGGATGTGAAATGGCACAAATATATTCAGCTATTCCCCTTCCAACTGCACTGGCTGCCCAGTGCTTCTAAGTTTCATTCATGGTGCTGGTGCTTGCCTTTATAGTCCATCATATTCTATGTCTGACATAACTCAGAATGTACCTCTCTTTATATCCTCCTCATCAGCTTTGATCATCCCCTGGTTCAGGTTCCATCAAGCCTATCCCACCCACCCCCAATGTGCATTCCCCCTTCACTGACCTTCTAAAGGTGGCGCAAAGCACATCTCTTCCATTTGGCGTTCTTTTCAGTTGGCTAGGTTGTTTGTCCGTGCTGTTCCTTTGACTTTTGTTGTTTATTCAATTGCTTTTATTACTGAAATGTTCTTTTTGGTTTTATTTGTTATTGTCCACTGCCTGGAATGGCTTTAACAGACAATAAATAAATAAATAATAATTTGGATCCGATCCTTCCAATCTTAATTGTTCTGGAGTTCTCTATGGTTTTCCCCCCCAGAGATTGTTAAACAATTTATTTGCTGTGAATCATCGTTCCTTTAATGCTATTGAAAACAATTGTGATCCATCTAAGCTATAATAAATAAGTCTTCCACCAGCTGAAGGCAGACAGGAGCATCAATTTCTGGAAGCTGCCTGCCGTAATAGGTTTCCTTTGCATGGTCGTATTCTTGCAAACACAGGACTGGAACAGAGACACCCCATAAACCCTTTTCCTGACATAACAGCTATTCACTCTCTTTAAATTCCAATTAAAAGATCAACCGTTTTAAGAGCTCTCAGAGACTTACCACCCAGAGTTCAGAAAGACCCAGTTACTGTGCAGGCTTCCTCTGTGATCTTCTCTGCAATTTGCAGGGCATGTGATCAGCACACCCCTGACAGAGACCCACCAAACGTGTGTCTGGGCTTGAAGGACATTGAAAAAGCAAACAGGTTTTTCCAAAGTTATTTCTGGGGGTGCAATCCTGAAAGTGATGTTGGGCCGATGCAACATGCTTGTGCCAGTCCAACGTCACTAGCACTGACACGGGAGCACCGACTGGCACCCCCGCATTGGTGCTAATGCCATCGGGCTGATGCTAGCAACAGCACTGGCCCAATGGTGCTGAGCAGAGATGACACAGTGGCACTCCTGCACCAGCTGAACTCGGGCTGGAGCAAGAGCAGTTCTGGGCGTGGGAGGGCGGGCAGAATGGGGTGTGGGGTGGACATGCCGGTAAGCACACCAGCCTGTGGAGGGGGTGGTGGAGACAGGATGCGGCTGGTAGGCCGCATTGAAGCCTCTATCTCCGGGCCGTGTGGCCCTGATTCAGGCCATGTAGCCTCCTTGGCTCTGTGCCTGCTATTTAGTAGGCGCAGACCCAAGGAACCCATAGGGGAGGCTCCTCAGCGCACCAAAGTTGTGCAGAATATAGTGCAGGCCCGCCAGCCTCGCTATTCCTGCGCAGCTTAGGATTGCGCTCTTAAGTACTTTAATTACCGGCTGACGATTGGACAGTCTGAACGCCTTTTGCAGTGTGACAGACTTAAAGGCTTAGGCACAACTTTTCTTTTTCTTTTTTTTAAAGCTCTTCACCTCACATGACCCTGGAAAAGAAGCACCCCCCTTGTGAAGAGGTCTTCTCATTGTGAAGAGGTCTGGACTTCATCAGAAGCCAGAGTATCAGTGGCAGGTGCTCGTCCTACGTTTCTACAGTCCTTACGATGCACTGATGGGGGAAATGCGTTTCACGGCTTCCAGAGCAGGTCTGGTTCGCTTCAAGACCTATGGCGAGTGCAGCTAACAGCAACAATCGTGTATCCGAATCTTTTGACTGCAGCATTTCCTTTATTCCCAGGATTGCCTGGCACAAATTCCCTAGTCCCGAAATGGCCTTGTCCTTTCCCAAGTGGCAAATCCAATTGTAGCTGCCTGCTTTGGGGAGTTATTGTAGAAAAATCATTAAAACCATCAACCCAGTGCACAGCAGCCGAGAGAGAGGCAAACACGCTCTCGAGCTGTATTAGCAGGGGGATACAATGCTAACCGAGAGGTGAGGGGGTCCTGCTTAAGAACCTTATTAGCTGGAGCATATCTAGACCCCTCTGCAGGGGTGGTCACTGTAACATGGGACAGATATTATTGCTTTGCAGGGGAAGCAGCACAGGGCAACAAAGATAATATCAGGTTTCTAAAATCTAAGTTATGAAGAAAGGTTAAGGGACTCGAGCGTATTCTCCCTGGAAAATAACAGACAGGGAGGTGACTTAACAGAAGTCTTCAGAATTGTGGAAGCTATTGATAAAATTTACTACAGATACATTTTTACAGCGATAAAATGTTCAAAAAAGTAAGAGATGTAAAAATTGCAAAACTCGCTTTAAATGGAAGTTTCAGGGTGACTACCCAGCCCAACCGATGCCTACGGTAGCCTGCATTATGGTACACCTTGAGCAATTGGCAAAAAGGAAATTGTAATTGGTGGGCACATCGCTTTAATAAAGCTCATAGCTCCGAGCTTTTATATAGATTTTTTTTATAAGTTCAACCCACCATGTTCATTCATAGGGTTATTTTACATGGGACAAAAAGTAATTATAACCAAGTAAGTGCGTTACACAGAGGCCTAGGAAGTGATCAATATAATGTATTAGAACCTTGCAAGGGCATCTTTTAGATGATAATCATCTGATTTTGTCTCTGAAGCTCTGGTATGAATGTCTAACAAGAGGTTTAATGGTATCTAATAACGAAGCCTTTTAATTAGCCACTCTCCCACTTGGCCAGGCTGACATGACATTTCTGACTGGCAAATACCTTGTCATAACTAAAATTCAAGCTATGACACAGACACAAGTGTGTGATTTTTTTTTATATCCATTTCATATTTTTTTTCTGGGCTGGAATCTATTTTGTAGTTATTTGCAAGCTGGAATGAGGGAGATCCAATTATCAAGATACAGGTGTGCCCCGGTATCCACTGATTCAGTGTCCACAGCTTCAGTTATCCACAGATACCATGGATCCTGGGAGGCCTATTAAAAAGACTGGGGAACATGGAACAAATCTCTTTTTTTTCCTTATTGCAGCAAAACCACTGATGTTCCCCTATCTTTAAAAAGGTGTCTGGTATCCACGGTTTCAGGTATCAACCCTTGTGCCCATGTGATGCAATAATATTGCCACTAACCAGGGCCAGCCTTTGCATGAAGCGATGTGAAAGTGTCACACCGAGAGGCAAAGTATGTGACATTCTGCTACAAAGCAACACTACTGAAACATACATGACAATGTATCAGGAAGGTGCTCAGTTCTGCTCAGATCATTTGATTATTCCTTAGAAGCAGTGGTGGAATTCAGCCAGTTCTCACCAGTTCTGCAGAACCGGTTGCTAATTTATTGATATACAAAAAGTAGTGCTGTAGTAAGAAGCAGTACAAAGAAAGGAGGACATAGAACCGGTTGTTAATTTATTTGAATCCCACCGCTGCTTAGAAGTATCTTATAACTTGTTATGAGACATATAACAAATAATAACTGCACTCTTCTTAAAATATTGAGAGTTAAGAAAATCTAGAGTTAGAAATTTCTTGCAATTTAATCTTGAAAACATGTAAGTGATGGTCTTTAAATTGTCTGTGAATCTTTATATATGAATTACCACCACATCCCTTTGTCACCAAGCCTTTATGGTGCCCTGAATCTCACCCCATTCCAACACCACCTCCAAGTCACACCAATACAGATAACATGGATTCTTTCTCCTTTATGTAGCAAATGATCTATTTTAGAAAAAGGAGACCCCTCAAGTCCAAAGGACCTCCCAGCAACCATCTTTTGATGCTCCCAGGGTTCTCCAGGGAGGATTGTGTTCTTGCCAAATGTCTCCTCCAGCCCTCCCTCCAGAAATTAGGACCCTGCCACAACAAAGCTTAATTAGCCAATGATAACAAATTATGTATGTTTCCAAGCAAACAGCAGAACGCCTAATTATTAAGAGCATTTCTGCAGTCAGCTATATGGCTCCACATAATATGACTGATGGAGTGTTCAGAGCCACTGAATAAATTTAGCTGGACTGTGGTGATTATTTCAGAAATGAAGAGAACCAGAAGCAAGCACATGAATCAAATAGTAATAAGTTACTGGACAGTAACATGGGCTGGAGGTGGTATGGCTCACATACAGCTTTTCGTGGAGAAATTATTTCAGATATAGGCTTGGATTTTTAAGCTAGTTCTCCAAAACCACGAGAATTTGCAGTCCCACGCTTCAATTTTTTAAACCCACACCTTCGCAAGGCCTTGGCCATCTAAAGATCATACCATAAAAATAAAAAAAACCCAGTTGAATTTCAATTATGCCAGCTGAATCCTGGCAACTAAATGCAAGCCCAAAGAGAATAGTTTTATAGTCCCTCATCACCCCTGCACAGTCTTTTTGGTGGCTGTTGCTGGCGGGCTGCCTTTTTTTTTTTTTTTTTTTTTTAAGATTGTGAGTCCTTTTGGGACAGGGAACCATTTAACTTTATTATTACTATTTGCCTGTAAACCGCTTTGTGAACTTCGTGTTGAAAAGCGGTATATAAGTACTTGTTGACTGACTGACTGAATAGTTTTATAGCTCTTCCTAAAGTTTAATATATTTGTGCGGTGTGCCCCTATGTACATATATAGGGGATCTGTTTCACAGACACTCCCCCCATGCAGATACAGGAACTATGAAAATGAGGGACACCTGTATTAATGGGGGGCACTTGCACAACTCCCCCCCCCATGCATTAACATTGTTTAAAAGCTTACCAGGGCAAAGTTTTCTTGTTTAACAGGTGGCTATAAGCATTTAAGCTTATACAGGTGGAGCCTTTTTATCCGCGAAGGTTCTGTTCCTAGAACTCTCACATATAAAAAATCTGCAGGTAATTAAACCTGTAAATTTAGCTCACATCCCCAACCTGATAGGAGCTATGCTCCAGTTGGGTCCAGAGGGCTTTCTGAGGCCCACCGAGGTCGTGTTGCAGGCTCAGAATGGCCGTTTTGGCCAAGAAATAAGTAACTTCTGGTTTTCACTGAAACAGCCATGCTGAGGCCTACTGAGATCCCAGGAGGACCCACACAGCCTCAGTGGGCCTAGAAGAGCCCCTGGAGGCTACCGTAGCACAGCTCTGGTCGCTTTCAGAGGCTTCAGGTTGCGCCTAATCTGGCTCAAGATGGGTCTGGGGGAACCAGTGTTGAGCCAAACCTGCAGATTTAAAATCCACGGATAATTAGGCTCAACCTGTAGTGCAATGTGGACGGGCTTCCGGCAGCCCAAATACTTGATTAAGCTAGACCTTTAACTTCCGCGAAGCAAGAAGTGGAAATTAACCACTTTTAAGCAACATGAATGCTTGTGAGGGGCACATGGGGAGCAGTGGTGTCATTCAAATGATTTAGGAACAGGAACTCACTTTTGATTGGCACTTGTCGGGAACCTGGAACCAGCCATGGAGCCCGTTAGGATCCGGAACGCCCGTTCTGGTCCGTTCCCCCTGAATGACATCACTGATGGGGAGGCCCCTGATCTGCGGATAACTGAATCGGCGGATACAGGATCTGTAGATATGGGGATCTGCTGTATACTCTTTCCTGGGAGTATGTTTCAGTGGGCCTTCTGAGTAGATATTATGGTATTTCTGTTACACTGTGAGGGCTTTTTTTTCTTTAGGCACATTGACATTGGAGCTTTCTCTAGTATATTATGAGTTTATTTTGTGGAATAATTCAGGCATTCTACAATCAGTAGGACAGATTTGTTCAGCATCAGTGAGAGTGGCTCCGTACTGCACGTGGCAGTCACCAATGCTATATCAAGTGCAGGGTCATCTTATGAGTCCTGAAAGTTGGGAGGAAATAGGATCAGAAGTATGTAGAGCACCCTGTGATGTAATGCTGACAGTTACCTCACATACAAGTTCATCACACATGCCACGTAGGCAGCTCTAGAGCTGGCACAGGTCCAATTTGACTCATGGCAGCTGCTGGGGCTAACTCCAGGGCAACGGAACAAACATTCCCTTGCCCTAAGGAGGCTGCAACATGCCAAAACTCCCCTGCATACCAAAACGTTGCTGCATTGCTGCGCAGTTAGGATTGGACTGTCTGACATATTGGCCACAGTGCCTCAGATGGGGATTAGGCATGTAGAAAGCGTTCCCATTGTGGGCTATGGTATAGCTTTGTCATGCCATTCCATTTGATAGTGGCCACTGGTTCAATGTACGGTTTGCTGAATCAGGGTTGTTTCCAGGCCAGCTTCCTAGGGCCATTATGGGATGTCCGCTGTTTACTGATAAGCTTAACACAGGATGTGGACCCGAAGTCTCCCTTGTAATGGGGAGTGCAGCCGCTGGGATTGAAGCTGACTGGCTTCAGCTTTGCCACAGGAATGACTGCCACGGAGGTGGTGGGCAGGAGGATCTGCCTGCCGCCTCTGCAGCAGTCATTCCTAGTGTAGTTGGTGGGAGCGACCATGCTGAGAATCAGTTCAGGGGCAGTGAGCAGGAGGACCTGCTGCCGCCCCCCCCCCCCGGGGGACCCAAAGAGCCGGCCAGTACCATGTGGTACCTTACAGCTCTATGGCACTATGCTCAATATTTTTTTTTAAAAAAAAACTATGCTATGGGGGAAGGGGAACTACCCACCTACCCCTTATGAGGGATAAAAGGTAAAGGTTTCCCCACGACCGAATGGTCTAGTCGTGACCGACTGTAGGGGGCGGTGCTCATCTCCATTTCAAAGCCTGTAGAGCTGGCGTTTTGTCCGAGGACAAGCTTCCGTGGTCATGTGGCCGGCATGACTATACGCTGTAGCGCACGGAATGCCGTTCCCTTCCCACTGAAGAGGTCCCTATTTATCTACTTGCATTTTAGGTGCTTTCCAACTGCTAGGTTGGCAGGAGATTATGAGGGATATCCATCCATTAATATATTATATGCAGAGCTGATAAGACCATCAAAGAAGCTTATTTTAAGGTGAAGTTTCCATTTCTGTGCTAATTTAAAGTAAGCACTTTGTACTCTGAGCCCTTCCTGAGTATAGGAAGGATAGAATTTCTGACTTACAGTTCCCTGGTGTTAAGTGACCAGTTCCCTCCAAAGTGTTTACGGGTACTAAAGGTTGATTGAATAGCCATTAATGAGGCAGGTGGGAAAGGGGGGAAGAGCAGGTTTTGGTTACCTAGGTGACAGACAGGCAAATGCACACAGGAATAACTGCTTTGCAAGCTTTTCTGGCTCCTGAAACGAGTTTTGGAACTGCAAAAAGGCAGGAGATGGGTCAAACAAATTCAGGATCTTCACGATTAAGAAAATACCCCCACCCCACATTGAATGTGGGTAAACCTGTCTTGCAAAAATGCCTCATGCTGAAAGACTGCACATTTCCATCTCTTCTGAGCCTGCAATGAAATGATTACCCAATTGCTTTACCCTTGAACCTGGTCAATCGTATGTCTTTGCTTTTAAATATGAGCTCTGCCATTTGAACTGGAATTCTGAACCCAGTTCAGCATGTGGCAGTTTAAATTAAATCAGAGCACAATCCTAACCTGGAGTGAGGCCGGCAGAAGTTAGGCCAGCAAAGTTTGGCCTGCACAAGGACCACCATAAAACACGTTTGGACCACTATCAGAGTCAAGGATGATGGCACACAACATGTCTTGTGACTCCAAGAGTGGTCCAAACATACTTTACAGTGTCAGTTGTGCTGGCCAAACTTTGCTGGCCTAATTTGTGCCAGCCTAACTCCAGGTTAGGATTGCGTCCTCAGAGCGCAATCCTAAGCAGCTCTGGAATGGCGAGGCTGATGGGCCAGTGCCTTAACCAGAGCTGCTTGGGAGAGGCTGGAGCCTCCCCGTGGCAAGGGCACATTTGCATCCTTACCATAAGGGAGGCTGCAGCCTCCCCTATGCGCTCCTTGGATCTGCGCCTGGTAAACAGCAGGGGCAGATCCGAGGAGACCAGCTGGCCTGAATCAGGGCTGCATGGCCTCCTGGACAGGCTTAGGATGCGCCCATATGGCTGCCTCCCAAGCTCGCCCACACCCTGCTCCCCCGCCCACAGTCTCCCTTCTGCCGCCAATCCCGATGCCGCTTCTGCGCGGAGACTCCCTTGTGCTGGCTGGCTTTAGCCGAAGCAAGAAAGGCTCAGCGCGGGTGCAACGGGACCAGTGCTGCCTACAGCACCGGTTCAGTAGCTAGAGTGCCGATGTGGGGGTGCTGATCGGCGCACTGCGCCAGCGCTCCGCCCCTTGCGTCAACGCTATGACGTAGCATCGATGCAACAGGCGCAGTAGGATTGCGCTGTCGGTCTGACTTCCATGTGTAGGATGAGATTCAGAATTGCAGCTGTTCAGCTCATTACAGAGATCTGCATGAGCTTGGTGCTCATGAAGATCTTTTGTGAATATGTGGGTGGAACGTCGCGATTGTAGAAATTCTACAGGAATACATATATATGGATGCATGAACTGATGGACTGGCTACTTCCATGGAACCGAATGGGTTTTAGCCATTCTGGGCAGGGCCTCTGTGTTCACCTAGAAGCTTCTGCATATAGAACCCAATATTTGGATGTATATAAGATCACTCTGATTTCCCTTGACTGTCAGCCCAATCCTATCGTTACTCTGTATCAGTGCAGCAAACGCTGCCCCAGCATGTGCTGGTGCAAAATGTACTGTGAAGTACATTGCGACAGCGTAGAAGATGGGGTGCTGGAGGGAAGGCCTGTGCTGTCCCGCTGGCACCATTGCAGGGAGGAATGTGTGCAGGAGAAGGTAAGATGGGGATGAGGGATGGGGAGGGTTTGGTTGTATTGAGGTGGGGAGTGCAGAGATGGGATGGGGGTGGGTGGATCAGGTCCCGGGAGGGAGCTGGGATCAGCAGAAGTGGCTCATGGTGTATCCTATTCCCCTTTCCCGGACCGAAATACTGACATTGCTCAACTGACTTCTACTAGCTATTTAGCAGGCTCCGGTCTGTTGGGCAGGCAGAGGCCTTTCCCAGGGCAAGGGGATGGAAGTCCTCTTACCTCGAAGAGATCTCCAGCCTTCTCACTTTCAGCATAGGATGCAGCACACAGCCGTGTTGGCCCCAATGTCTCAGTGCTGGTTAGGATTGGGCTGCATATCCCTACAGATGCCAAGTAAAGATGTAATGGAGGAAAAAGGAGCGTGTATGTGCGATAATTCATCTTGTAGGGGGGTCACATTTGAAGACGACACTTCCAGAAATGGTGAGATGTAGATTACAACCAAAGCGTCGTATATAAGCTAGACAAAATGCACACTTTAGTCACTGTGCGGAAGATCTCTGCCGTTGCTACCACAGAAGCCCATCACATAGCTTTAGTACCGTAGAAAATACAGACAAGGAGAAACTGGTCTCGAATTAATTTGCACAACAACAGGTAATCATGCAAACTGAAGCTGCATTTGGTGACAAGGGAAGCCATTCAGGCCACCATGCTTATGAGCATGCATACCCAGTGACCCACACATACTGTCGCTGACAGCAAAGGATGCATATCAAAAATGATGTGCTAGGAAGCCATGGAAGGAGGGAGTGTAGCTCAAACACACAGGTAACTTAATTAGTAAATATGATGCATGCCATGTGATGCTGTTGTCTCTTCAGCTAGAGTATAATAAAGTCATTGGAGGCTTTTAGGTCAAATACATAATTCCGTTTGTATTCATATCATAGTTACATTACAATTATACTCACAAACAATTGAGGAAAATCATGTTCCCAGGAAATGGGAAAAAGAAGATATAAACTACCAAAACAAGGTCTGCCGTTCTTGGCCCATGCATATAAATCACTTTATTGATTTTTCATTGTTTGACGATTTGCACCTGAATGTGTGATTGATTGAAAATGATTGTGTCTGAGGTTATGGCAGGTGATATGAAGCCTCCCCCAGCGGGATGAGATCATCACATGGTAGTCATCACTTGAGGAACATCCCTGTGCAAAGCAGCCCTACAATTATCTCAAATTCCATTTTCCAAAGTGATTCATACAGGCTGGCGCAGCTAATGAAACTATAGGCTGGTGCAGAGGGGAAAATGATGTCCAGGAAGTGACTTCACAGTTGTATTTTCATTTTCTTGGTTTTTTTTGGGGGGGGGCATAACTTTTTATAGAATGAAGATATTTCACTCCAATTTGTTTCACTGCATTCTGCATTAAATTCTATGTAAAATGGTATGTAACATGATGGCATTATTCATACATACCAAGGTTTTCACAAGTTTGGCCACTAGTGTCAAGCTCAGCTTGTTGCCCCCCTTAAAGCTTGTTGCCCAGTGCAATTGCACTCCCCTGCACTTCTTTAGCTATGCCCCTGGGCATTTGACTGTCTATATTGTACTTATGCCAAGGGAGGGAAAAATGTAGTTTCTATTTTAAATTTTATTCCCTATAACATCTAAACCCTCCATCCAAGCTTCTTCAAATTTGGCATGCAGAAAGTAGACAACAGCCTTCATCACCTGCCCAAATTTTGTGCAGATCTGTAGAGAAATAATGGAGTAAGTTTAAATTCTTACTTGGCTTGGGGACTTTGTACATGTGACAAAATTCATCAAATCTGGGGCTTTACTTCTGAGGTAAACTCCCTGCATTTCTTTTTAAATTTCAAGATTTTTTTTAAAGTGTGCTCTTTTGTAATTTTGAAAAAAAATTGTCAAGTACAGTAATACCTCCAGTGCAGGAGATCCATTCCTTGAAAGCCAGGCACTGTCTGAAAAAGTGGTATAAAAGATGCTTTAGATTAGAAGATAATGCTGGGAACTGGTGTTGATTGGCCAGAATGCATTGTGCTCATTGGCTACAGTACCTGTCACTCAACCCAGGATGCAGAGCACTGTAATGAAACAGTGTTAAAGGAATCAGCATTATGGGAGGTAGTACAGAACCCTGTTTTTTTTAATTGCCTTGTAGTTTCCATAATTTCCAACAGAGGTGCATGTGGACATCAAACACCAGTTCTGTCTGTGGAGAGTTTTGAGGGGCTTGTCCTTGCACTCAACAAATATGGCTGCTACCAGATTTAGAGCCCAATCCTATGGGCCATAACACTGGCGGTACATGCCTACCGCCAGCTCTGGTGTAAACATGTCATAAAACACATTTATAGAGCCCAGAGAATAACCACCACCCACACTGGTGCTGCGCTAATTGGTGCTGTGCCTCAGAGCGCAATCCTAAACTGGAGTTAGGCCGGCATAAACTAAGCCAGCAAAGTTTGGCCAGCACAAGGGTCACCATAAAGCGTGTTTGGACCACTCTCGGAGTCAGAGAGGATGGGGCATGTCTGTGTGCGGGCCTCTCTGACTCCGAGAGTGGTCCAAACATACTTTATGGTGGCCAAGCTTGGCTGGCCAAACTTGGCTGGCTTAGTTTATGCCAGCCTAACTCAGTTTAAGATGGCGCCCTCAGTGCAGGCGGCAAGGCCAGCTGGTGCTCCAGCAGCGCTGGCCAGTGATAAGGCCCATCAGGGTGTGGGGGGAGGTGGGGAGGGGCAGAACAGGGTGGGGAGGGGAGGGGAGGATCTGGCCTGGCAGGGGAAATGAGGCCAGCGATGGCTTCCATCGCCAGATCCTCAACCCAGCCTTGGGCTGGGTAGTCCAACACAGGGCTGCTCTGGTCTTCACCTGCAAAATAGCTGGTGGAAACTCAAGGAGTCCAACTGCGGAACTGCAGCTTTTCTAGGAGGAAGGGGATGAGTGTCTCCTTCCCCTGAGGACACTGAGGCAGCTGCCACAGATCCCGTAGGATGCAGCATTAGGAATTTTGCTACCTGTTTGAGAACATTTAAAAAGTGATTTTTTTCCCCTTGTAGTTTTTCCCTTGTAGTTTCCCAAGAGGAAACAATTAGTTGGGGCGGGGGAGAGAATGAGAAGGTGGACCCTGAAATCCAGCAAAACATTTTTGATATGCTATCTTTACTCAAGTTAGGAATTGAACTAAAAAAAAGAAAAATTAAAAATGTTAGGGATACATTTTGGAACATGTATGGCAAAACTGGAAAAAATTAGAATGGGGGGGGGGGCAAAAATAGAAAAGGAGGGGCCAGAATGTTAATAGAGAAACCTGAAAGGAAGAGACTTGAGAAAGATAGAGGTGGGGTATATGATAAATGCTTATTTATTAATCCAGTCAATTTAGTGATAAGTATACATTTCAATTCAATTCAGTTCTGTATACATATTTTATGGGCTAATAATTTACTACAACATTTTGTTGCAGCCCACCTCTTGTAATGATTTATATTATTATCCTTTTATTAAATGATCAAAGATAGATGTCCCTTAGAGCGCAATCCTACCTTATGCTGGCCTAGTAAGGCTGACATAGCAGGGCCATATCCAAAGGCCCATTCAGAGGCAGCAGCAGCAACGTGCAGGACAAGGGGAGGTTTTCCTCTTGCACCCATGTAAGCTCCAGTCATCCCTATGGGCCTGCTCAGATCTGCCCCAGCAAAATAGCAGACGCAGAGGAATGTGAATGGGAGCGGCCCAAATCGGGGCCGCCATGGCCGAGAACCGGCGTTAGGATATGGCACTATGGTCGTCCTGTGTTACAACCGCGTCACAACCGCCACCTCTACCCACTGCGCCACCCAGGTATGCCCCCGGAACGCCTGTGGAACCCCCTCGCGGAGGCCCTGCGCCAGCCGAGCAATGCTGGCACTTGACTGGCACTTGACTGGCGCATGGCTGGCGCTGCTGACGGTTGTGCCAGTGTCCGAGCGCTGGCACCAATGCTTGCACCGGCCAGCCAGGCGCCATAGCGCCGATGCAGATGCACTTTATGGCACGTTCGCGACAGCGATTGGCGCGAGAGCACAGCGCCGGCGCTAAAGGGGGTATAGGATTGCGCTAGTTGTCCCTGAGGCATTTGGTGGGCCACTGTGAGATACAGAAAGCTGGACTAGATGGGCCTTTGGCCTGATCCAGCAGGGCTCTTCTTATATTCCTGTGTTCTTAACAGTCAATCCTATCCTAAGCAGTCCATAGCAAGCAGCGACAGAGAAGTAAAAGAAAAAAGAAAAAGAAAAAAGCCCGCTTCTTTGCTGGGAAGCAGAATGTCAAAGGTGGCAGCAGCTTCTAGCCCCACTCCCTTGCATCTTCCAGTGTAGGGGCATCAACCTGGATTGACCAGACACTCTTCTCTGCCACCACCATCTGCATCACCCTCCATGCCTCAGAAAGCCTTTGATCAAAAACTGGAAGTGCCTTTCAGAGGCCTTTGGCAGGCCTCCTGAGGCATGGAGAGGCCTTGCACAGCCTCCTCAGGCTGCCGAAGTCAACAATATGTATATACCACTTTTCAACACAAGTTCACAAAGCGGTTTACAGGCAAAAAGACTCTTCCAGCTGCACCTGGAAGATACAGGGAGGGCCAACCTGCAGATTTCATTATCCATGGGTTTTGGTATCCATGGGGGGGTGCAGGAAGGGATGCCCCATGGATAAATCCTATGGGTCTTGTTGCTGGTGGTATGTTCGTACTAGTGGCAGTAGTGCTATCCAGCTGGTACGCTGGGCGGGACTTACATTTGATCGGCAGTCCGCCCGTAGCGTCACACCACGTTCCGCCACTTTCCTGCAAGCCCTGGCGGGTGGGAATGCGGCGGAACGTGGCAGAACGCAACAGGCGGACTGCCGATCAAACGTAAGTCCCGTCCAGTGTACCGCCTGGATAGCACTACTGACTAGTGGCTATGTATGTTGTAAACATACCATAAAGTATGTTTATGGCACCTGGAGAGTAGGTACTGCTTGTGCTGGGGCTACGCCAGTGGGCGTTGTGCCCCAGCACAGGTAGTATAGCTAGCTAGTGCGCGAGCAGCACCACCTGGTGGTAAGGCTTGTCGGGGTGGAGAGGCAGGGAGGGCGGGGGAGGGGTGGGACCAGCGGTGTTATGCTGCCGGAACGCTGGGCGGGACATCCGGGTGATCAACAGCCCGCCCGTCGCATTCTGCAGCGTTACGCCGTTTGCGTAACCAATTACGCCGCTTGAGTAAGTTACGCAAATGGCGTAACGCTGAGGAATGTGACGGGCGGGCTGTCGATCACTCGGATGTCCCACCCAGCGTTCTGGCAGCACAACACCGCTGGGTGGGACTGGTGGTGGCCTTCATTGCCAGATTCTATCCTCCATGTTGGGCCTGTGGCTACACATGGAGGCTCTCAAGTCTGCGCCTGCAAAAAGCCAGCACAGACCTGAGGAGGCCCATTGCCAGGCCAGTACTCTTATCTGGTGCATCCCCTTCTCCCGAGGTGCCTACTATAGCTACTGTGGCACCCACAGGATGCAGCGTTAGCCATTTTGCCACTGCTACTCCTACAGAGGCCCGGGCTGTTCGTCTGTGATGTAACACAGTCACAGAGCAACTTCAGCTATTGGGGCATAGCCCTGCCATCACAATCACTGGTGTGCCTCAGCCAAGGTCTGTTCTGTGCCAGTGTGCACCCAATGTTCAGTTTGGCCTGTTAAGCCAAAACTTGCTGCAATACACGAATTAGTTAAGCTGCTTTACTTTTCTGCCAATGCATTCTGCAGGCATCAAGTTCTGACACCTTCAGCTTAATTGGTTTGATGTTATTGTTACTGAGTTGATATTTGTTAGAATATCTCGTCATAAAGCAGCTATTTCTATGGTGAATGCCAAATCAAAACAGCAAAGCATGTCCATTGATCGGTATCTCTGGTCTAAAAAGTGTGTGTGTGTGTATGTGTGTGTGTGTGTGTTTTAAAGCCTCCTTTGGCTTCTGGTTTTAATGCTTTTCCATGCCACTGTGGACAGTATGACAAAAGGTAGCCTATGTTATGTATGCATATATGTATGTATGCAGAATGATAATAAAAAAGCTTTAAGAATTGAAGTTGCATTCATATTTGTCACAACTCAGTAAGAGTGGAGTATTTATTTAAATACCCTGCTGTTGTTTCTTTTTCTTTTTCCCCCCTTCTTTAACAACCGGCAGCCCAGAAGTGCAGTTATAGGACTGTTTACACCACACAGATATCAAATTGACTTGCTAATGGTAACTTTTATTCGGTATCCATGGGTTACTGTGTCATGTGATTTGACATCAAGTACAGACAGTGCTGATTAGTAGCATCCAGTTCTGTCCATCTCTGTGCATCACTGAACCATCTGGTCATTTATTCACTAATAAGCCCCTAATGGCCCAAATATTCACCGGCCTGTCATTGTGACATGGCATAAAATGCCTACATCTTTCAACTTGCTTTGACATGTTGCTTGTTTCACATCAAAACCCGTCATTTACAGGAAAAGAGCTCAGAGGGGTAAAATCTTGACCTAATCTGCAGTGTTAACACAAAGACAGAGGCTTTGTTATCTGGTAGCCTGACTGAAAGCATGTAAATGGGCATGAATTCATTTTGTACATTTTTCCCCATTCTCATTTTACAACATTCTTTAAGTTTGGTATCATCCCTAATATGGCTCTTAAAAAAAGTCTGGCTGTGCTTGAAATATCTTTCCTTTATCTGTTTATGTGTTAAGAAAAGCTTCCAAGGAACTTGAGCTTTGTGTATGCCTTGCCACCTTTTTACATCTAGAATATTCCAAAAGAAAAGGTGTAGTATGAAGCTGTGGAGCTGTCCAGGTTTATTAAAATATTCATGATTACTTTGCTGGACTTTCAGGGACCTAGGTTCTTTATTTTTAACTCCAAGATTTTCTTTCTTTCTTTCTTTCTTTCTTTCTTTCTTTCTTTCTTTCTGTCTGTCTGTCTGTCTGTCTGTCTGTCTGTCTGTCGCTAGGAATCCTGTTCTTGCTGAGAATATACGAAAGTATGAATTAATGGAAACTTATTGACTAAGCAATCCTCTCTTCTATTTAAACCATGAAGTGATTGAATTGATTGCAAAAGAAGCACTTTTTTATGTCTTTCCAACTAACCTACATGTATAGTTAACATAGGTTTGTTGTTGTGTGTGTGTTTTTAAAAAAAAATCCCATTAAACTAATTGCTGTTGAAATCTTTATTAATAGTTCATTAAAATGTGATTAAAGCATGATGTAATTGATTGTAACTGGAACGGTGAGAGGGCTTTTATGGCCCTGAAGTCGTGGATATGAATGGAGCACATAATTCAAGCAGAATGTTGCAGGCTTTTGGTGGATGCCTTGAAGGATTCCCTGGAAATCTACTCAGACTGTTAATAGTGGCCAAATTCTGCCCCCTTCAATTTTTGTGAATAAGTTGAAAATCATTTGCTAGAAGCTGAGGTCAGGGGGAGGAAAGGTAGGCCTAAGGGTGGTGGCAGCAAAATTTAGCAAAGGCCAGAGCCCTACTCTTGAATGTTATTATATTAAGGATAAATGTCAAAAACCAGTGGATTCTGAGAACTTTTGTTGTGATTGTTTTTTATCCTTTTTATATGTAACAGGAATTATAGCAACGTTCATCACCTCAGGTAAATAATTTTTCCTCTTTTTGTAGCAATGGGACTTGTGCCCTTGACATGCATGCCTGATGCACAGACCCGTTAAGAGCACAGGCTCCTAGAAAAAGAGCCATTCAGATCACAATCCAGAATGCTAGTTGGGCTGGTACAAAACCCTTGTACCAGCCCTGGAGTGTAGCAAATGTGCCGTAAGACATGTTTGCACCTCCTTTTGCGTTGGGGAGGCTGGTGCACGGATATGCGCTGGCCTCCCTATGCCACTTCCCGGATCTTCATCAAGACGGTAAAGCCAGCTGAGCTAGGCTGCATGGGGGGTTGAGGAGTGCATGGAGAGGGTGCAGAGGTGGATCTTCTGTAGGGCATGAGGTGGCACCTGCTATGAGTGCCATTGGCAGAGGCGTATTTTGGACTGTGTGTGGGGGGGCTGCTCTGTGTGACAGTTGTGGTGGTGAAGGAGAGGGGGGAAGCGGGAGTGGAGTTTGACCCACCCACCCTTCCTTGCGCCAAAATAGAGTGTTTGTGGTCACTGGGGGTGTACTGGATCTGCGCAAGGGTGATAGTGCAGTGATATAGGAAGGTGATATCACGACATCACCTCACCCCAGGTGCCATCAAAGCCTGTTACGGCTCTGGGAGGACATCACATAGATGGTTTGGGGTGGCAGCTGGGGGAGGGCAGACCAGTGGGTGAGCAGGGCTGGGGAAGGGTGGGTGGGACTTGGCTTGGCTCAGCCAATGTAGGCTGTATCCAGTGGTGGGATTCAAATAAATTAACAACCAGTTCTATGATGTCATAGCCGGAGCAAAAAACAACAACAAAAAACTGAAGCCAGCCGAGGTAAGCGAGTGGGCGGGGCCAGGCCATTTAACAACCAGTTCTATAGAACCTGGGCGAACCCCCTGAATCCCACCACTGGCTGTATCCAATTCCTAGCTCTGACCAGGTCAGTCTTTCCTGAGCTGCGTCAGCTATTTTGCTGGCACAGATCCAGAGCCTTGTTGTGAAGGGCACCACGTGAAGGGTGAGATAAGGGGAATTAATTCCCCTTAAAATCTGGGTTGCACAGAATTCAGCCCCAACTCCACATTGGTTATGGGACAGGCAGTCCAGTTGTCCTCCCTGTTCCAGCGCAGGTTAGGATGGGGCTGCCTATGTTTAGAGCCACTAAATTGGTGCAGGGAAAAAATAATGTGGTCTGGAACAGAAATACCAAAATATGTATTTTACTCTGTATATGACACTATGTATTTTACTCTCTATATTTTACTCTATATATGACAATCCTCCAATGATTCGTTATGGAGCCTATACTTCGACATGAATGTGCATTAGTACAAAGGTAACGTTCATTAGTAGATTTTGTCAGTTCTGTCTCCTCTGAAGGTAAATGGGCCGCCCAATCCTGAGCTGCCTGGGCACCGTGGATGCAGTGGTAGCCAAATGGCAATAAATGCAAAGCAAAGGCAATAAATGGTATGACCAGCACATTGCATTCTCACTGCTTAGACAATCAAATTAACTTCCATCTTTACAGCCCATTTCATTCCCTGATTAACAAAACTGTCCTAGGCATCTCTTCTCAGAAGCAAGTCTCGTTGTATTTAATGGGAGTTACTCCCAGGTAAGTGTGTTCAGAATGGCAGTTCTAGAGCGGCATATGAATTATTAATACATGTCCTCCAAGACTGATGGTTACTGTACTGAATCCTCAATAGTACCAGCAAGTGTGTTGAAGATAATCTAGTATAATGTGGAGCGCATCTATTCTCAGGACTATTTTTTCCACAACTATTTTTAAACTATTATTATTAAATTAATCATTTTTATTATTAACAATTAACTACTATTAATAATTAGGATTTATTAATCATTATTAAATCATATAATAATAATAAATCTTTTCCCCACAGTTTATAGTAACTATTAAGTGGAACATTTTTTATGTTACTTTAGGTTGCCTCTTTACAATATAATAGGTTTAGCCTTATTCTTGTTAAGGACTGTGGCACTTTCAAGTGGGCTTTGTAATGTCAAATTGAACATGAATGTATATTAAAGGGCAAATTGTACTGAGCAATTTCAAGATGTAACCTCATGGTATGAGCCACAAAAGGACATGGTAGCACTGCGGGTTAAACCGCTGAACTGAGCTTGTTGACCAGAAGGTTGGCAGTTCAAGACCACATGACGGAGTGAGCTCCCGTTGCTTGTCCCAGCTCCTGCCAACCTAGCAGTTCGAAAGTACCTAAAAATCCGAGTAGATAAATAGATACCACTTCGGTGTGAAGGTAACGTCGTTCCGTGTGCTACAGCGTATAGTCATGCTGGCCACATGACCATGGAAGCTTGTCCTCGGACAAACGCTGGCTCCAGCTTAGAAACAGAGATGAGCACAGTCGATCACAACATTCGGTTGTGACTTGCCATTGGCAAGTCTGTGGGCTTACTGAGGTGCCTCTTGTGGCTTCCTGGCTGCATCCACGGTGCCCAGGCAGCTCAGGATTGGGCTGCCCATTACCTTCAGAGGAGACAGAACTGACAATCACATTGACCTGATTCATATCTTAGTGGTATTTTAATCTTTCTTTTATTATTACATTGATTTTATTGCTAAATGTGACTGGCCTTTTCCTTTTTAATTGCTTCACACACACACACACACACACACACACACACACACACACACTCCTAGGAGATTGTTCCCGGCTTTTGTGGTTTAGATCCTGTAATGCTTTGTTTCCTGGTGTGCCCACACTTCTTCCTTCTTAAACTTTTCATTCTTGTTCAGAATTCTGCTGCCCACATTATCCATTGCTCAGAGCAGGTTGATCACATGGCTTCTCTTTACTGCTCACTCCATGGCCCTCCAATTACCTTTTGTATCCAGTTTAAACTTTTGTGCCATGCTTTTAGAGCCTTAAATGATCCATCTTCTCCTGACTTGTCATTTCTTGCTCTGTTTTGTTAGGCTCATTCTCACACTCCTGTTCTTGGAAGGCCTCAGATTTCTTGCCCTTTTTCTTCACCTATTCCACATTCCCGAATATTTTTTTTCCAGTTACTATCCAGCAATGTCATTGCCTTTTTTTTTCTTATAATAAAGTACATATTTCCTATAGCTTTTCCTCTGTTGCTTTTGTAGTCTATTTTAAACTGAAAAAAGAAGGAACATTTAAACTCTTGTAATCAGAGGCTTATGATTATCATATTACTGTAATAATAGAGAGGCATGAACAATCCCTGTCCAACAGCTCATGGTCTAGAAAAGAGATGCTGTTTTGCATTCCAGCATATTCTTGCCTCTCACACTCTTCGCCTTTCATTGCATTATGTCTGTCCTGATTGTGAACCACATATGCAGAGCCGAATGTGTTCCATTTCTGTTAAGTGCTCAGTACATTTCAGACAGGATATATATAGATCATAATCATATTGTCCTTTAGAAATTTATTAGTAAGCTTCCTGTGAAATATATACTGTGGCTTGGAAAAAAACAAGACTGACCAGTTATGCAGTGTAATAAAAAGAACAGAAAAACTTGTGCATTAGGCTAAACCAGGGGTTTCCAAACCGTAGCCCGAGGGCCAAATCAGTCCTCCAGAAGATTTTTATCTGGCTCTTGGCAGGTGGTAGGGCCGACCTACAGCAACCTGGTGAGGAGGGGGGATACAGTGCAATCTCGGTATCTGCTGGGGTACTGTTCCAGAGCCCGCCATGGATACCGGAGTCACCATTTAAATGCCCTTATATATGATGTGGCCCTTGTGTTTGGATGCCTCTGGGCTATACCCCCAGGAAAAACAACTGTGCCAGTTAAAAATCAAATTTCATCCATCAGCAATGGTCAGCAAAACAGTTTTCCCTGCCAGCAGAAGTCATGCAAAGAGTTGTGTGGGAAAAGTCTCCGTGGGCAGGAAGTTTCAAAGGACAGGCACTGCGATGGACCTGTTCTGAACAACCTCACTTCCGCAAATGGTGGGCTTCAGAGCATGGCCTCATTTGCCAGGCTTAACGGATGGAGAAAAATATATAACTTGTATATTTTCAGGCCTTTTCAGGCATTACAGATAATGAGCAGCACCATCAACTGGTTCCAGAAATAAATAGGAAGTTTATACAGGTCCAGGTCACAGAATTCTGTATCAGTTAAAGCTTCCAAGCCATCTTCAAGAGTATCCTCTTGATGATGTACAGCAATAATCCAATCAGGAGGCTGGTAGGATTAACAATGCATTAAAAATGTGCCCTTTTCTTACGGTTTAGCTTTATTATTAAGTAAGGTGACCAACCGTCCTCCTTTAGGGAGGACAGTCCTCCTTTTGTAAGTTCTGTCCTCCCTCGAAAAGTGTCCTCCTACATGTCCTCCTTTTCAATATTTGAAGACTAATCTGTAAATCTCTGTATTCGATCAATGCCGATCCGATCTGTTGCGTGTGATGTGACGTATTTGTATTTGACATGACAATTCGTCAAGGCTCGGTGTAAAGAGCAAACAAGAAAAAGCTAGGCCCTGGCTTGACTTTATTTTGAAAGAATTGTAACACCAGCAGGATTGAGAGAGCTTATTTCATTGGTTGTTTGCAAAAGGTGTGAAGTTATAGCTGGGGTCAGGAATGCAAGCTATTCAGAAAGGTTACATGTACCTAGTGCTGAAAACAGGAGATGACCCCTTTACCCTGATAGGCTAATTGATTGAGCCTGAGGGGTGTGGCCACACAACCACCATCAAGACCTTCCAAACTGCAATTCTCCTCCAGATCATCCTCCAAGAAGATCATCAGACCTGAAAAAGCTTGCAAACCCTTTGCAAAGACTTCCCTTTGCAAGACTGGAATTGCTGTCTGAGGAACAAGGTGAACAACTAGGGCCTAGTCAGTGATCGGAGCCTAGTTTGTTTTATAAGGTATCTCTGCTAGTTCTAGTATGCTTTCTTAGTTGTGTAACCCTTGTTTATCAATAAATTACAATTAAATTTACTAGAAGCTTTGGTTGTCTTTGGAACCAGATAAGATTCAATGGCTAAAGTGGCACACTTACCAAATTTTAAGTTACTCATTGGAAAAAGTCCCTGTAGTTGGGACTTGTTTAGCCTGGGGAATTTTAAGGTTAAGGGGAAGTATTCTTAACTTTGGGCCCAGACTAGTAGCAGTGGGTTGTGAGCCTTGTTGTTCTTAAGGTCACACGCTGCTGAAAAAATCACAGACTCATAGGGGCCCGGAACTGATTAGAGGGCATATGAGCCTGTGATTTACACTCGGTACAGTGAGGCGAGACGCCATTATGAGATGCATGCGCTCCGCACGGGAGACCTTGAGAGAGAGCGCCGTGCGCAAGTGGCTTTGTTTACTTCTTACCGAAACATGACACGACACATACGCACGCAGTAGACTCATGGTAATTATTTCTTTCAGTGAATATTCAATCATACACAGGTAAGCACAATTCATGTTTTAGTAATTCATTATCTATTTAATAATTTCCAAATATGTATAATTTTATTTACAAGTTTATACAACCCTGTTGGCATGTAAGCATAATTACAATATAAAATGTTACAAATGTTTTTATTATGCATTTATCATATTATAGTGTATTATTGTTGCAATGAATAAAATGTTTCTTTTATTTACAATATTTTTTCTTCAATTTATTTGTGTCCTTTTCATTGTAAAAAAGTTGGTCACCTTATATTAAGGTCAACTGAGAGCACCATTTTGGGTATGTCATGCATGCACCAGATAAATGTTCTCAATGCATCAGACAAACATTTGTGGAATATCCTTTTGCCTAGATGCACATGCCCCAAAGCATTTTCAGCAAGTCATTACATCTCGTCTTCATTTTTTTAAAAAAGAAACTTATTAAGACATATCTGCAGTAAAGATATCTCCACAATAAGAGTAATCAAGTATTGCCTTGATAGTTCTTCCAAAAATTCATTACCAGAATGCAATTTTCAACAAAAGTTGTCTGACATGTTTTCATCTTGAAAGCGTCTATCAGGGCCGGCTCTAGCAGTGGCGGGGCCCAATGTGAGGCATTCCTGTGGGGCCCCCAACCCTCCCTGCAGGGCCCCCACTCACTAAGAAGAGCGCTGTTCATGCCACATGCAAAGCATGTCATGTGGAAGTAATAGTTGGTGGCATCATAACATCACCGCCAACTGCTTCCTGGTGGCCCATTTTAGGCTATTCAGAGGCAGAGGCAGGTGGAGAGACCAAGTAAAGCTGCTCTGCTCACCCCACTGACTTACAGCCCATCAAGATAGTAGCTGCAGCTACAGGCAATATGCTCACCCTGCTAGTGCGGGGCCCTCTGAAGCGCGGGGCCCGATGTGACGACATTGGTCACATTGGCTTAAAGCCAGCCCTGGTGTCTATAATCATGTGCAATTAACCATGTTTAATTCAACTACAGTGAGTGGGTTAGGGACTTAAAAGTCTTGCAAACATATCCTGGCCACCGTTAAGAGCGCAATCCTAAGCTTCACTGGAATAGCACGGGCCTGCGGGCCTGCACTGTATCCAGCACAGATTGGGACTACGCTGGAGCCTCCACGGGGCAAGGGCATGTTTGCACCCTTGCCCCAGGGTAGGTGCCAGCCAGCGGCGGCATTCAGCCGGTCTGCTGGGCGGGAGTTACCTTTGACCGGCAGTCCTCCCGTTGTGTAACGGCGCGTTCTGCCGCTTTCCTGCCCGCCCCGGTGGGTGGGAAAGTGGCAGAATGCGCCGTTACGCAACGGGAGGACTGCCAGCCAAAGGTAAGTCCTGCCCAGCGGACCGGCTGAATGCCGCCGCTGGTGCCAGCCATGTCTATTGGCTACTTGGATCTGCACCTGCTATATAGTGGGCAAAGATCTGAGTTCCCCTCATGGCCTGAATTGGTGCCGTGCAGGCCGGGGACAGGAACTTGGATCCAAACTCCACTCCCTCCTGCCTCCCAGACTGCCCTCTGCCTATGCATGAGTGGTTTACCTGCAGTGTTCTCCAGTGCTGCGGGGCTGACATGACAGCACAGAAATGGAACTATTCTCCAAACAAGAAGGAAAGAGATGAAGGTGCTTATGGGAGTTGTAGGCTTTGTGAGGAATACGGTACAGCAGTTCCATAGCAGCAGCCCTCGTAACAACAATTCCCATAAGCACCTTCACCTCTCTGCCTGTTTGGAGAAGGAAAATGGCTACCTTTTTTTTTTTGCTTGCTGTCTGTTGGTGGCTGAGAACAATTCCTGGTAAGTAAAATTGCTATTTTTTCCCCCTACCCCCCTGCTTTCTGCTTCTTAACCAAGCACCCCCACCCAGCTGCTATTAGAAGCTTTATTAACCATATTGACTCATGTGTATGGGTCCATGTTTTCAGGGTCAATTTTCAGGCATAATTTTTTAGATATACAGTATATATGAGTACATAGGGTAAATTATGATTATAAATTGGGAATATGTGCAGGTTTGTATAATTTAGTATCTAAACATTCAAACATCTATATAGACCCATGCACAGTCTCTTTTACCCTTATCATGAGAAACAACTCGGCTACAGATGTATGTTTAAAGCACAGCTGGCCACCAGAGCTGCTATGATATATAAAACATTTTAATCCAAGCCTACCAGTTATTTGCAGCACAGTTTATGTTCATCATTTTTAGAGGTTTCCGACGGCATAAAACCAAAGATCTTTTGCTTCATCACAAAAAAGCATTCTTGGGAGTTCTCCAAATGAAAAGGCCAAATAAGTCGGGCGAAATGACACAATGCCATAATCCAGGAAACTAGAAAATGAATGAAATGCATCAAAATGCAAATTACAATTGGTTGACACTCTCATATTCTCAGCTTGTGTGACATCATGCTACAGTTCAACAAAATGAAACAATGGAGAATATGCCTAGATAAGGGGTAAAATTTATAAGATTGATTTCCGAGCCTCCTTTCATTTTATGGGTTTCTTTCTTTCATACACTTTTCTAAATTTTTATTTTATTTTTGTGTAAATGCTAAGATCTGACTCTTTTGCTGCAGAAGACGCAGCAGAGCAGGGGATCTTTCCTCAACGTGGTTCTTCCGTTGAAAGCATATTGCATTTTTCAGCTGACAATATTTTGAAACTCTGAAACTCTGTTGAACGTGATTGCATGGCCATTACCAGACACTGTTTGAAAAGAGACACACCTTTCTCATGGCTGCACCATTTTGTGACTTATATCCAATGTTATTGATATTAATGTCTTTCGAGGCTGAGCACCCTCTGAATGTAGTACTCAAATGTTTATCGTGAACAAAAGTTGTGAACGTTAACGAACTAACCAATCCTAACTAGTGCTAGGAGTGTGCGTTCTGCTGGTGCAGGCTGCTGGAATGACACTGGAAAGCGCTTTGCGGCAGTGGCAGCAGACAAGTGGTAGCACTGGAGCAGGTAAGCAAGGGGTGAAACAGGGCAGGGGAGGGCAAGGAGGAGGTTAGTTGAGGCACGGTGGGCGGAATGAGGAGGAGATGGGGCAAGAGGGTGGGAGGCAGTGGCGTTTCTACAGGGAGGGCAAAGCTCTAAGTTTTGCAAGAAGCCTTACCTTGCAGTGGAAATCACTCGTCTCCTGCACTGTTCTAGCCAATCCTCACAGGGAAAAGCAACATCTTGGCGTTGCTTACTGGCTACAGCAGCAAGGGAGAGGAGGGATTTGCATGACCGAGTAAGGCTTCTTGCAACACTTAGAGCTTTGCCCTCCCTGTAGAAACGCCTCTGGTGGGAGGATCCAGCACAGGACAGGGTGGATTCGGTTGTGGCAGCATACTCCAAAACCCTTTCCTGGGTCTGATCCATCTGCATGATATTGCAGATGCAGGTACAAGTTGCCGTAACAGTTTGTGAGCTTACCCCGAGGCAAGGACACATATTTCACTTACCCCAAGGAAACCTCCAACGATTGATTAGCCCCTGCGGGATGCAGCAAAAGCCATGCCGATGCCACTGCATCCCTGCAGAAGTGATTTAAGTAGGACTGCGCTGAAAGTTTCCCCTTTCTCCTGTAACAAAGTCTCACTATATTCTGGGCCTTTTAGTCTATGATGGTCTTCTCCAGTGTTGGAGTGCTCAGCTCCTTATTTAAAATAAGGGGAAAGGAGTATGGCTATTCCCCCTGTAGTAGGAGCACCTTATTCTGAAATATTAATAGGATTATTTCACTATTGCTCTGTGATGGGCTTTAATGTGAGTAGAATACATTTGTTCTATTTGGCTCAGCTGGCACCCTGAGATTTCTGCTGCACAACTATAGGTCATGTATAGTCTGTCCAGAGATTTCACTTGTTCGCTAGCTTTAATATTGCTGTACCACTTTTGAACTGAAATATCCACATGGGCTTACAGCAAAAATCAAAATAAAACATAAAGTTACCAGTTCATTTAAAAGAACTCTCACAATGAACACCTGGAACTTTATTTATTATTTGAATAATAAACTTCATGAAAACCACCTTTTTTATTTATTTTCATATCAGATCTCATTAAAAAAAAAGCAGCTGGAGGATGCTTTTTGTTAAATACAAGTTTACATTTGTTTAGTAATTCCCAGGTGAGATGTCTTTGAGCTATCTCAGTGTGTGTGTGTGGGGGAGGAAGGGTTAGATACGTTTTTCACAGTCTTGAGGGCAATGATAAAATAGCTTTTATCATACTTTGCCCATTTCTGTCTTATTTTCAGTAATGAGCCTCAATGCTAATCTTCTGCATGTCTACTCAGAAGTATGTTCAAGGGACTTACTCCTGGGTAATTATGCATCGGATTGCAGCTTCGGTGTTTCTTCTTTAGAAGAGGTCAAATACATAACAGTGGACAACCAGTGGATAACGCTACATAGGGTAATTCCAGCAAGCACTTTAGACGGGTATCAGGCACACAAAATTCATAGGTTGGTCCATTTGTGGGGCGGGGAGAAACCATCCAAAGTAGGGAAATATATTTTTCATTAGGCTCAGCTTCAATGTCACAAAGTAGCCAGCAAACTTCTGAGGTTCTCCAGAACTCTTCTCCTGACTGGATGTTAAGTGGGTGGGAGGATGGAACCTGGGCACTAGCCCAAATTCTACAGTTTGTAGCCAGCTTAAACTGAACTGTAGGAGGTCTTCTGCAGACTTCATGCCAAATCCTATCCAATTTTCCAGCCCTGATACAGCCTTCCCAATGGGGTGTGTGCTGCATTTTGTGGTGGTGGGGAAGTCATGGAGGCCTTCTCAAAGTAAGACAACATGTGTTTGTTTACCTCAGGGCTGCATTGCAGCTGCATCAGTGCTGGAAAGTTGGAAAGGATTGGGCCATTACAGCCCAATCCAACCTATATTCCCCCCCATGCCGAGCTAGCTGTGCCAGAGCGACATCCAGTACATGCCATGAGGGGATTTTTGGCTGCTGGAAGTCTTCTCAGGGTAAGGGGATGTTCATCACCTAGGCCTGAGATAAGCCCCAGCAGCAGCAACAGGTCACGTTGGACCTGCACTAGTGATACCGCTGGCGCAAGTCCACAATGATTCATGTTGGCGGATCAGGGGGATAGGATATCGCATGCACTGACTACAATGCACCTGCACTCTTGAATGAAAGGTTGTATGCCTTTATCAGTGTAGGGTTGCACCCAATGTGCATTTCCTGCCCCATTTTTTCAAGTGCAACCCTCAATGCTCCAGCCCATGCTTCTCCAAACTCCAGCCCACAGGCTGGATCCGGTGTGCGGGGAAAGCCGCCCCTCCTGTGAGTGGCATGTTCTCTTCTGTCATACTGCTGCTGCTTGTTGCATGGGATCTGCCCACACTCTGGGCAGTTACATCTTCCCAGACATACAGGAGCAAAGCCAGCTGGGCAGAGGACAATAGATGTGACTGCCCAGAGCATCTCTCTGGGCAGATCATGTGTCAGGAGTTGTGGCAGCGTGACAGAACAGAATCAGAGGCGGATCTACAGGGAGGGCAAAGCTCTAAGTGTTGCAAGAAGCCTTACCCTGGCATGTAAATCCCTCCTCTCTCTTGCTGCTGTAGCCAGTAAGCAACGCCAAGTTGTTGCTTTTCCCTGTGAGGATTGGCTAAAACGGTGTAGGAGAGGAGTGATTTCCACTGCAAGGTAAGGCTTCTTGCAAAACTTAGAGCTTTGCCCTCCCTTAGATCTGCCTCTGAACAGAATGTGCTAGCCAGTATGTTGATGGCATTATGGAGATGCAGGGGTTGGTGGTTTGGAGATTGCTGCCAGCCCCAAACCCTTTTTAGGGTTGGGGCATCCTCAGGATCAGATGTGGCAAAAAATGTGGCACAAAGTTATGCAGAGGTGTCTTGTCCGATGTTAGCAGAGCCACCCTCTGCAATCTCCCATGCTGCGTCCTGGTTCTCAAGAGTCCCTTGGCTTGCAAGGGCAGCTTTTCAGGGGGGCCAATGGGGAGGAAGCAACGGGAAAGCCTCTTTCCACAACCTGCTGGGAATATAGCCAGGGGCGCCGACTTCGTCCCAACATTGGGGGTGCCCATGGCCACGCCCCTGATGTTGCCATGCCCATGCCCCCAACATGGCCACGCCCTCAACATTGATGTGGCCACGCCCCCTGTCTTTGCTGCCCAGCCTTGGAAGTGGCGGCTGCTCGCAGTTGCCACTTCCGAAGCCGGGGGCAGCCGGCCTCGAAAGCAGAGGCTGCTCGCCGCAGCCTCTCCCGGGGCTGGGGCATGCGGTCACTGTGGCCCGGCCTGGGAAGCAGCTGCTCTCAGCACCTCCTTCCCAGGCCAGGGCATGCAATTGCCGCGGCCCGGCCTGGGAAGCGGCTGCTTTGCATCGCGGCTAAGTGATGCAAGGTAGTCCCACCCCCTTCCGAGGCCAGGGCCAGCGAGCCAATGAGCTTTCTCCTGAGGCGCCAGCGACGCCTCAGGAAGGAGCTCATTGGCTCGATTGTGCTGCCCTCTGCCCAGTGCCGAACATGGGGGTGCCCCGCTCCGGGATGCCCAACATTGTGGACCCATTGGAAATTATTATGGGTGCCGTCAGCATACCGGCACCCACGGAGTTGGCGCCCCAGAATACAGCCTACCCTATTCTGTATGGCCTCAGTATAGTTTCCATTGTATGCTCACATGGTCCCTATTTGCACTACTGATACACTCAAAATGATTGTGCTGAGATCCCTGCGGAGGGGAATGTTCTTGCTACTGCGCACAATTTGCAAATAAAATAAAAAAGGCTTGCTTGGATCTTATCTCTCGCCTTCCTTCCTATGCAGATTCCAGATGCCCCCTTTAAAACAAGCCAGTCTTCCTCAAAGCTCATGGTGCAACACTTTTATAAGAAGCTAAAGATTTTTTACGGTTCTATTTTTGTTTTAGTAGCTGCTTATAGAATCTGTTCGCTCGGCAAGAAGGGGGTCTCATCTGTTGCAACAGACACAGTGAGCTGTTATATTGAATTTGTTCATACAAGATCTAATGCCAGAAGCCTGGTGGAATTAAGGAAACCAGTGGGGGGTTCCTTAAGCAAAGACGGGGCTGCAGACCGGTTTGAAATACGGGGCCTTAGGAGGAAACCAATTGGAAAACTTTAAAACATCTTAATTTGCTACTTCACACTGGCTCTCGTCTATCCAGAACTCCAAACCTGGTTATTACTAGTTGCCACCCGAGTAGGCCCTGAGGGGAAGCTTTCCAAATCTGAATAGCTTTTGCTAAGCAAGCCAGCTTGTTAAAAAGCCAGTCCAGTTGCAGAAAACTGGGCAAGCTCGTCAGAATTATTCCACTATCCTGCAAGATCTAAAGTAATCTCCACTAATGAAGTATTTGCCTCAGGGCATGTTCAAATGGCAGCTTTCCTCACAATTGATGTAGCATTACTAAAAATGCTAAACTGGAAGCACAGATAGTGGCTGGGAAGAATCCCACTGAAAAGCATGAATTGTTCTTCTCACGCAGAAAGCAGGCAAGCACACAAGAGTACAAAGGACCTCATTGCACCAGTACGGCGGGGAATTTGTGGTGGGTCATGGAAGTCACCATTTTTCAGCCTCTACAAACAGAGGCATGATTAGAAGCCCCAGCACCCAGGGCAGTGATGTCATGATGTCATGTGACATTGTGATGTCACTTTCAGGTTCTCCCAGAGGAGGAAGTGCTAGTGGCTTCACACACCCCATTCCTCTATGGGGAGCCTCTACAGACAAAGGAACGGGAGCATGAAGCCGCCATAGTGAGCACCCCCTCCTCCGGGAGAACCCTAAGTGGTGAAAGGCAGTCTCTTCTGGGTTCTCCCCAGTGGTGGAGGCACTGGCAGCTTCATGCCCCCCCTTGGTGTACCACCCAAGGCAGATACCCCTCAGGCTCTGCCATAGCTATGCCTCTGTCTACAATCACAGAATGTTCTAGAAGTTCTGTGGGGTGACCATGTGATGGGCATGTCTAGAGCTTCCATTTCTCCCCTTGTGAACCAATGGCAGTCCAGCAAGAAAGGGTGAGTGGTCACAGTGTTGTAGAGGGTGTTCAAGGGTCTAGTAAGCGGCCAGCAGTAATTCTTGGTGGGAAACATTTCTTGGCTAGAGTCCAACTGTTGAGAGCCTCCTTAGCATGGCTCTGTACCCCAATGTGGTTATTTCGGCCCTCCAGGAAACACTTGCATTGCTATGCTCAATGGTCAGATGCACATAATGCAAGATTTGGAAAGGGGATGGTCAGACCAGGATGTCAGGGGACCCCATCAAGGGAGGGGAAGGTTGTGGACACCCTCCCTTTCCCAAACACCTGTACAGACCTGACTCCATTTTGGGTCTCATCCTGAGAGTTAAGGCTATTAAGAGTTGGTGCCGGAGACATCTGTAAGTCTCCTTGCCCCGCAGTCTTAAGCAATGCAAATCTGGTCTCTGACAAAAGGTGTATACAATGACAAGTCTTGCCTGAAATTCAATCAAGCTCTTATCTGCCCAAGGAGCTAGGCTCACCTGGACAATACTTTTCAAACTCTGCTAAGAAGCCTCCCACCCTGAATCTAAAGCGACACACACCCTGCTGCACCCCATTGTATTTGTATTGCTTGATGAAGTTAAGTGTTTGCTCTTTTTGCATTGCTTGATGAAGTTGTGTTTGCTCTTTTTGCACTTCTGTAGATTTCTTGTAACATGAAATTGTGCCTTTGTAATCCCCTTTCTCCCAGGGAGGAGGGATTGATAACAACAGATTACATTGTTAAAAACCTATAAAATGCAATGCCAAATGTAAGATCATTACACAAGCCAGTCCTTCGGGGCTGTGCGTTTTGCTGCTTGTGTCCTTTAATTATATATTTTTGAAGCTTCAACATCAAATTCAGCACTGGTGTTTTCTTAATTTCATTCGCCATCCAGTTAGAGGGTCTGCATTGCAGAAAAGTAACTACCTCCAGGTAGTTCTTTCCAGGTTCCAGGTTCTTTCCTCCAGGTTGCGCACCGAGCAGAAGCCTTCACATTTCTTAGGACTCCGGAGGGGCACTGCGAGGTCATCCATAGGGGCTCGCTTGTTGTAGTTTTGGTTTAACAGTTTTTGGTTTAGGAATCCGGAGGGACACTGCGAGGTCATCCATAGGGACATGCTCTTGCAACAACATTGTTTGATTTCTTTCAAACATTTCTATTCTGCCTTTTAGTCATTAGATACTCAGGCAGCTTAATAGCACAGTTATAAAAAAGAATAAGCCATTATCTAACAAAAACAAAAAATAGCAGTACAATTAGCATAAAGGGTAACACAATACATTTCATTTTTACATTTCAAATGTAGCAGCGGGTTCAGACATTAAGGGCGCAATTCTAACTTGGAATTAGGCCGGCACAGTTAGGCCAGCTAAGTTTGGCTGGCACAAGGGCCACCATAAAGCATGTTTGGACCACTCTCGGAGTCAGGGAGGATGGCGCACGTCTGTGGGCTGGCCTCTCTGACACCGAGAGTGGTCCAAATGCACTTTACCGTGGCCCTTGTGCCGGCCAAACTTTGCTGGCCTATCTGTGCCTGCCTAACTCCAGGTTAAAATTGTGTCCAAAGAGGAGAAATCAGAGGAGAAAGCGGGTTCAGATATTAAGAGGCCTGATAGAATAAAATGTCTTTGCAGTCGGCTGAAAAGTCTGCTGAAAGACGAGTTCCAGAGAGGAGGTGTCACAGACTGGATGCCATCAGGAAGAAGGCACATCTGCGCTTCCTCACAGGGACCAGCCAGCAATGGTAGCCAGGCCCTTCTCCTCAGCTCTTGCTTGATGCTCAGAAGTAGCAGTGCACAGACATGTGCAAGATAGAGCAGGGATGGCAATTGGGTTTGTACCTGGCTGCCATTAACTGGCAGGGCAAGGCAGGGGAAGAACATTGCAAATTGTTCACTGAGTGGCACTCACACGGTGAGCCTCTGCTTGTGTTGGCGAGATTGGCGAGATGCACTTCAGTGACTGAGAGCAGCATCATGTCTTGGGGCAGGCACTTTAGCCTCCCTAAATGTACTCCCCTGCCAGCTGGTAATTGGTTTGGAAAATGCACACACTTTCTGAGTTCTTTCAAAGCTTTCTTGTGGATTGCCTTGTTGTGGACACCCCAAACACGTGTACAGGCCTGACTCCATTTTGGATTTCATCCTGGGAGTTAAACAAGCTGCTGCCCTCAAAGAGGTGAGGTCACACAGGTGAGGTCACACAGGATTTGCCCTTGTATACTTCTTTTGTCAGAGACCCAGATTTCCATTACAAGACCCTGAGGGGAAAGGAAACGTACAGATGTGCTTGGCACCAATTCTTAATAGCTCGGGAATTATCTCCTGAGGGTTGCACAGGTGACCCACAGGTGACACAGGTGACCCTCAGGAGATAATTCCAGAGCTATTAAGAATTGGTGCCAGGCACATCTGTATGTTTCCTTTCCCCTCAGGGTCTTGCAATGGAAATCTGGGTCTCTGACAAAAGAAGTATACAAGGGCAAATCCTGCCTGAAAAAATAAATTAAGTTCTTAATCTGTTCAGGAGCTAGGCTCAACTGGGCAATTCTTTTCAGACTCTGCCAAGAAGTCTCCCAACCTGAATCTGAAGCAACACACACGCGGCTACACCTTTTGTCCAACAGGGTAAGGGTAAGCAATTACCCTTTGTTTTGATGTGTAAGCAATCAGGAGCCCAATCAAGTCAGGAAGTTCCTGATGCAATAACTAAAGAAGCACTTCCAAACACCTCTGTTTTCCTGGGAATGTTTTGTTTCCTTTATGCAAACTGGTATATCTACCCCTGTTCTGGAAGCAGAACTTGAAGAAGAGGGAAGAGGTTCAGATCAATTCACTTCACTCCTAGAACCGTCCCCCCCCCCTGCTTTTTTGGAGGCTTCTGTCCGAGGCAGGAAGCCTCCTCCATCTTGGGCCCTGCCAAGGACTGCTTTTTGCTCCATCTTCTGGATCCTGGAATCGTGCAGCCATGCCTGTGCTACCTACAAGGACTTCGCACTCCTGACCAGCTGAATAGGATAGGTATAACTCTCCCTTTTTCTCTTCCTTCTGAATTCTCATCACAGCTCTCTCTCTCTCTCTCTCTCTCTCTCTCTCTCTCTCTCTCACACACACACACACACACACACACACACACACACACACACACCCACCATCTCCAACTAATTCCTGCTGTCAAAATACTGTTGTTTGCAAATCCATTTCTCTGAGGAAAAGTATCTGGAATTAAATGTGCCTTTTACTTGTTATCTATATTTCTTTAATAATCTCTATTTTCTTAAAAAAAAAAAAAAAAGGCTCTGTCTCATGGTTACTGGTAGCCTAATTTTGAGGCACCTTGAGGTTGTTCACACCACTCATGCACATCAATGATCCCAAATTGTCACACTGCTGAATTTGACCTCTTGCTAGCTAATTTCCCCCATTTCAGTTATTTGTGTGCATGACACGTGTAGGACACAAGTATGCATGTGAATGAGCAGTGTTGACAAAGTGGCTGTGTCATTCCTGATGATTAACAAATCGGTGGAGGAGTGCTGTCATTAACAGCCTCTTAAGTTCAGTGGTAACTTCATTCTGAACTAAAGCCTATTAAAATGGCAAGAGAGCTCAAGGATATGCAGGATTCCAGAAATAAAGGATCACCACCAACTGCTACAAACTAAATGCCCAACCAAACCTCAGTTGCACAAAACCAAGTTCGTACCTGAGCACGGGTAATTTATTCCTTAAATAGCTTACTGCACATCATTATCTAGCACACTCATAATTCGGACAGAGAGAGTATGCAAAGATTGTGAGACTCTATCCCTCTGGTCTCATCTACACTGGTTAACAACATACAGTAGTGGTTCTAAAACTATTTAGACTAGGACCCATTTTTTAGAATGGCACTCGTGTTGGGACCCAAGGAAAGCGATGTCATTAACCTGGAAGTGATGTCATATCCAGAAGTGTCATATCCAGAAATCAAGCAGGAAGTGCCGTCATTGTGACATAATCAAATGACACTCCTGAGATGCAAACTGGCATTCTTGGACTGCAGCAATTGCACAACCATGAAACATTCCTAACAAAAAAGCAAGATATGGACAAAATGTGAAAGCACTGAACTAAAAAAAATATTGAAAAATAATAATTTTTACAATTTTTGTAAAACCCAATATTTCAATTCCAACTGATTCAATTCAAATTCAGCATAAAAATTCAAACTATTAACACTCACAAAAGGCATACAGCAACAGTAAGGTCTGCAGCTTCCAAGATGGCTGCTCCCAGCTATCTGCGACCCACCTGATACCAGGTTGAAACCCACAAACTGGTTCCTGACCCACAGTTTGAGAAACACTGGCATACAGTCAACTGAAAAGAGGTGAATTGCATTATGATAATTGATCCTGAACAAAGAAATTTGAATCGCTATCACTAGGTCAAAAGTTATCGAAAGTCTTTGGAAAGTGAGATCTTTGGAAAGATGGGTGCGTTCCAAAGCAACCTGTCCAGATTTTGCCAAAAGGATATCCATACTGAGGGGCCATAGGTATTCTTTGGAATGATGATCCATATTCACCCTTGTTAAAATTTTCATAACGTTGAAAGTCCTTTTGACATGACAACATGACGGAGCATACTTTTCAGAAGTCCTTTTTGTAGGACCTACATCTTCGGCTTAAGTACATACACTGTGTGCTGCCACCCACATATGAAATGTTGGGGGGCGGGAGGGGGTGTATTCCTGTTATATGTCACAGATTTAAAGGTTACAGAAGGTTCCCAGATTTTTACAACCAGTGAAAATCGGCACCAGATCCGTAATTCTGGCACAACATGTCTTCCCTTTGAAGTCTGCTTACCACTTTTTACAGTTCTATTTTTAAAATGTATTAAAGACATTTAAAAGTGGCAGAGACTTTCCATAAAAGCCGTGCTGTCCAGAATCAGGATGCTGGTCCCAATTTAAAATAGCTGTTAAACAATAGTATATGCACATAAAAAGAGGCCTAACGTACAAAGTCCCTCTGACTACGTTCACGTTTATTACTAAATTCTTCATTGGGACCACAGAGTTCAGGCTCTCTTTATCATCCACTATCTCCAACCTTTCCTGTAACTACTGTGTGGGAAATTGTAAATGAGATTCTTTTACACACTGACCATTAAAAAGAAAATATTAAAACAGAGGAAGGGAAAGAAGAATCTAATAAATGTTCCGTATTTACTACTGCTTGCGCTTATGATTTAAACAATAGCTAACACCACCACTGCAAGACATTGTAATCGGAAATGGATTCCACAACAGCGCCTGCTGTTTTGGAACAGGCCGGCGTTTGCATGTTTAATTCCCCCCCCCTCTATAATGTAGATCTTTGAAATAAGCAATACGTCAACCGCAGATCTGATTGCTCACCCAGGGGCACGGAACAAGAATGGTACCAACTGGTACTGCAGCAAAATGTAATCTGTTGAATAATTTCTCCTGGAGCTTCCCTAAAATGTTACATTTAATTAAATAGTTAGTAGTTCAGGGGCTGGGGTGGTACAAGGACTGTGGCATTTTAAACTACTGACCTTCTCCTCCTCCGCACCTAATGCGGCACTATGCCACGTATGCCCAGAGTTTTTTTACCCAGCTTAGGCTGCTGTGCCAACTGGGCCAGTTGTTGTTGACCCAGTGGTGACATCACATTTGAATTACTGTAATTACTGAATTACTATATGTGGGGCTGCCCTTGAAGACTGCCCAGAAACTTCAGTTCATGCAGAATGCCTGTTACACCAGTGGGTCTCAAACATTGTAGCACCTGGACCCACTTTTAAAAACAACATTCTATCAGGACACACCTACATTTTTCAGACTTTTTACTAAGGAGATTTAGAAATAAATATTCATGTATTTATAAGTGATAAATAAAAGGCCCTCAAACCTTTATCTCCCTATATGTATGCATGCTTGCAAACTGCAGGAGCTCAGCTCCTTGCAGGGCAGTTACTAGCTGTCTTGCAAATTGGAGGAGCTGAGCTCTTTGCAAGGTAATTAGCAGCTACAGTATTTGATTTTTGAATAGCCTCAGGGCTTGAGGCAATTAGTCATCTTGATCAACCTTTGGTGACCCACTAAAATTTGCGACCCACCAGTGGGTCCCAACCCACAGTTTGGGAACCACTGTGTCACATAATTCCTGTCCGCCAATTCCTGTCCAGCAGTAAGCATTGCAATCACATCATGCCCTTGCTGCATGCCTCCAAGTGCAATTCACCAAGTGCAATCATCTAAGAGGGCTCTTCTGCCTTGTCTTTCCTGTAGTATGCCTAGCAGTGACATGTAGACTTGCCAGGTCTTCAAAATGACAATCAGGGGCACACAGGTATCGGGGTCCTGCTTTCTATCCAACCACTCCATGGTTACCAGAAATAATTTAAACATTATGCAGTAAGCCGTGGCGAGGCAGCAGCAAGCAGCAACAGCAGCAGAATTTTAGAATGGGATTTTTTAAGTCCTGTTCAACATTGATACGGGACATGGTTTTTAAATCTTAAATACGGGAAGTCCCTTATAAGAAGTCTGACAGAGGGCCTTCTCTGTGGTGGCACCTAAGTTGTGGAAGTGCTTGTAGGAGGATGCAAGGTTGGCCCTGTCTTGGCTGTTATTCCGTTGCTGACTGGATACGTCCTTGTTTTGCAGGGCCTTTGACGTGTGATGCTCTGGCTTGAAATTGTGGGCTGCTGATTTGTTTTTGGCACTTTCAATATTGTTCTGGTTGCTACTGCATTTAGTTATGTTATCATGATCTTATTTTATTTTTTAACTAGCTGTTTGGTACCCGGCGTTGCCCAGGTAACAAATGTCATCAGGACTGTCACCAATCAGCTTAGCGACCCTGAAAACTGTGGATTTGACAGCAATGTCGGTCATTTCAGACATTTTGTTTTGCACCCCTTGTTACCCCCCATGTCAAGGGGGGCCGAACCTGGACTCCAACTGCGTCAGGAGCGTTGCTGCTCGTCTCGGGGACTCCGAAAACTACGGATTTGATGCTGATATCGGCCGTTTTTGACCATTTTCATGTGGGGCCCCTTGCGCACCCCCACCCCTGGGGTTGTCAGGGGGGTCGTGCCCCCGCAGTGTTTGTCACCAGGACGTAACGCGTACGCGTGCCATGTTTGGTGGCAATTGCTCCAGGCATTCCAGTGGGTCAGTGTGGATGTTTTGTTTCGCACCCTTTCTCACCCCCCCCACACCGAGGGGGGCTGAACCAGGACACAAACGGTGTCGGGAGCGTTGGCGCTTGTCCCGGCAACCCCAGGAACTATGGATTCGACGCCAATTTTGGCCGTTTACATGCGGGGCCGTCTGTGCACCCCCACCCCCGGGGGCGCTAGGGGGGCCTGACCCCCGCAGCGTTTGTTGCCAGGCTGCAAGGCATGCACGTGCCAAGTTTGGTGTCAATCACTCCAGGCGTTGCGGAGCCTATGCGGAATATACGTACACACACACACACACACACACACACACACACACACACACACACACA
>JAJKFI010000046.1:990500-1000911 GCA_029204185.1 Lerista edwardsae | reverse complement strand
TATTATTATTATTATTATTATTATTATTATTATTATTATTATTATTATTATTATTATGGGAGTTTGCTTGGTCTCATGAGCAGGCGGTACATGCATATGAACTGCATGTACCATAGAGTCACCTACAGTACACAACAGATCCACAGAGAGCAACTCCTGACAGCGCAATCCTAAACCCCGCGCAGCGTCAGTGCAACGGGGTTGCGCTGACACTGCACCCTTAGCGCCGACGCAGAAGTGCCGATCGGCAGCCCCGCGTTGATGCTAAGGCAACAGGACCAGCGCTGCAGGCAGCGCCGGCTCTGCTGCGCCCGCCCTGAGCCTCTCTCGCGCCGACCAAAACCGCTTGGCGCGAGGGAGGTTCTGTGCCGAGGCGGCACGGTGATTGGAGGAAGGGAAGGAGGCAGGGCATGACTTGGGCGTGATGTGGGCGGGCCTGGGAGGTGGCCATATGGCCACTTCCTAATCCCATCAGGGAGGCCGCGCAGCCCCGATTCGGGTCATGCGGTCTCCTCGGATCTGCGCCTGCTCTTTAGCGGGTGCAGATCTGAGGAGCACATAGGGGAGGCTGGAGCCTCCCCTATGGTGAGGAGTACATGCTCCCTTGCTGCAGGGAGGCTCCAGCCTCCACTTACCCAGCGCTGGATAGCATGCTGCCTGGCCAGCGCACCTACCCCAGCGCTGGATAGGACGCCCTGAGTTGCTCACCCCATCAGCTACAGCCCCCAATTTAGGTACAGTAACTCTAGATCAGTGGTTTTCAACCTTTTCATCTCATGACACACTGACAAGGTGCTAAAATTGGCAAGGCACGCCATACATGTTTTGACCATTGACAAGGCACACCACACGGCTGGTGTGGGGCTCAATGGCCCAATAGCCCTACTAAGAAATGACCCTCCCCCAAATTCCCACAGCACTCCTGCGTACGATTCATGGCACACCAATGGGTCATGGCACACTGGTTTAAAATGACTACTCTAGATTTCTAGATAGATATCTTCTCTTTCTGGATCTGTGTGTCTGACCTTGGATATTTGCTGTGGCAAGGGAAAGGAAAGATATAAAATAAATTCAATTCCCCCCCCACACATGCATGCACGCGCACGCGCACGCGCACACACACACACAAACACACACATTCCAGAGCACTGAATGAACTAGGCCCACCCTTGTTCCCATAGGTGGATAAACCGTCCCTAACACTAGCTTCTACTGAGGGAACTTCAACCTATCATCTCTAGCTATTAGCAAGCAATTTGCTTTACAAAAGACATCGTATCACTAACCCTAACAGTAATACAGTTTTCCATTAGAAATCTGCGATTATTTCAGTTGGGGTTCTTAATTTAAGACAAATGCTTTTCTACTATCTAATGTCAGGGGCAATGAGCACGATTTGCCTTCTCCAAAATAATGTTCTCCCAAAAGGAATGAATGGTACATGTGCAAGTGCACACACACTGCAGGAACTCAAGCAGTGATGTCATTCAGGGGGAACAGACCAGAACGGGCGTTCCGGATCCTAACGGGCTCCGTGGCTGGTTCCGGGTTCCCAACAAGTGCCGATCAAAAGTGAGTTCCTGTTCCTAAATCATTTGAATGACACCACTGAACTCAAGTGGTACTTGAGAACACCAGATTGAGGGCTAAGCCACATCTCTGTTTGGTTGAATCCAGGACAACTTAGTTCCCTATCAACAGCTTTCTAGACTCAGAGATGTACTGAGGTTCCATGGCACTCTTGACACGTCACGTGACATCATGACAGAATGTAACATCGTGAAGTCATGATGTGACTTGGGGGAGGGGGAGTACACAGACTCGTGCGGGCGCAGTGGGTGCAATATTGCCCCAGCCGTAGCTGTAAGCACCCAGGTGGTAGGCGCGCTCATTGCTTCCCGAGTTGGGGAGCCACAGGAGTGCATGGGCACTTATAGCCACAGTGGGGGTGAAATCACCTGTGCTGCGGCTGAAGTGCCCAGGCAGGCTGCAGGCACTTCCCAACTCTGTGATTTTGCCCCAGCTGCAGCTGCAGGACCTAACCCTGCCCAAAGTGATGTCATGACTTGGGAAGTGATGAGAGTGCCTGCCACATGGGTGAAATCGCCCCAGCTGCAGCTGAGAAGAAGCATGCGTGCCAATTGCTTCCCAACTAGGGAAGCAATTGGAGTGCACACTCAGGTGCTCCCTCTAATTGGCGCCCAGGGCAAATGCCCTGTAGTGCCCAGGGCAGATACGCCACTGTCTAGACTAGCCCTAAGATTCAATAAGGTATCCTTCTAATCTATGCTTTCTTTTCTTGATCCTGCTGGGCTTATTCACTCCTCTCTACTACTCTCTTGAGCCTCTTGAGCCTGCTCATTCCCTTGATCCATTTTCCTCCTACTCTGACAAGGGTTCCCTAACCTTTCAATATAAACCACGGTCTTTCAATGTAAACCACTGCTGTTTAACTCCTTTCTTCTACCATCCACCAGTTCTCTCCCATTCAAACCCCTGCATAGGGAGGAAATATTATGGGGAAATGTGAAACTATATTTGGGGTCGAGGTAAGGGCAAACATGAAGGGCATTTTGAGGGAAACTAACTGACATATTTATGCACCCTATGATTCTGAAGGACTTTTGAGGGAAACTGACATTTAGTCACACCCTATGATTACCTACATACATCTTTCATTTTAAGGACAAAGAAGTCTTAAAAGATTCCCTCTGCAGAGGCGTATCTAGCCTGTAGCCCGGGGTGGTGCGAGCCATGGGTGGCAGGCAGCGGCGGGGTGGCGGGGTGCCATTGCGTGCCGTCCGTGGGGGGAACCGCACGCTCTTTGGCCTGCCCTCCCTCCCTCGTCTCCGTTATGCTCCGAAATGGAGCTTTTCCAGGCGCAGGGAGGCATGTCGGAGTGACGCACGGGGGCAGGGCGACGTCCTGGGGGCACGGTTTCATCGCCTGCCATGGGCGCGCTCGGGCCTCTGTTCGTCGCTGTCCATCTGACAAGGTTTCCGCAAGCCAGTGCCCAATGCAGTGATTTTTCAATCACCATGCTACAGCACATTGGTGTGCCATGAATGATCTGCAGACGGGACACAGGAGTTTAGGGGAGGGTCTGTTATTCATAGGGCTATCGGGGGATGCAAGCCTCTCACACACTGCAGTGTGGTGTCCCATGTCAATTGTCAATTGGTGTATATTAATCATTTTAGTGCTTTGTCAGTGTGCCATGAGATGGAAAAGGTTGAAAATCACTGGCCCAGTTTGAGATCTGGGAGGCAACTAAGCATCCGTGGACCTGTATGGAACTTGGGTAGGGAGCCACTGGGAGGCACCATCAGTGGCCATGAGTTTTGAAAGGAAATATGTGGAATACATACATATATATTTCCCTTCTTTCTGAGAGATATTTAATGTGACAATAAATGTCTTGGCTGACCACCACAGGCAACACAGATTTCAATTCTTGCCTCCATCTTAATATACTCCCCAGGGCTTTTTTTTTCTTTCTGAAAATTAAAGAAAGCAATATATCATCATAATTGCATACCAACTGCAATTTAAAAAAAAAAAATCATTTCTACCCAATCACCTTGGGAAAAAAAATTAAAGGCATAAGAATTAGTGAAGATTTTTTGTTTAGTCCTACTGTTTTCAAAAGAGACAAATCAATTATCATTATTAATTGCTTTATTATTGTTATTATTATTTTCACTCTAGGCACATACTGGGAAAAGCAATCTCCGGTTTGAAGTCGATATATATATTTTTACAGCTGCCTTTTAAGCCCCTGAAGATGGAGTTTATAATGGAAGTGCTGACACAACCTTATCTACAATATATCGGTGTGAACTGTATAACAAGCAGTTATTATGTATGTGTAAAAATAATGAGAGAGCCAGTGTCTGAAGAGAGTTAATGTAAAATGCTAAGCAATTATAGTTGGTTACACAGTATAGGTTAATGTTCTTTCATATAGCTACACATTTTTTCCCCCTCTTTTGTCCTCCAGAACTCCTAATGAAAATTTTGAGACCTGACGGTAATGATAAGCAGCCATTCACATATCCTCTGTGTCAAGGCTGGAGCTTTAATGCCTTCCTTCATATCACATTTTGCATAGCCTAAAGCATCTATTAAAATCCTTTGTAAAATTCATGAAACAAAAGTGGTCGGCGGAGTCTAGTGGGAGAGAAAGTAAGCTGCTTATTAGCAAAAAGTCAAAAACACAGGGCCAATTACAGAGCCGGAGAAGAAAGCCTGAGAAAGTGGATGGGGAGTAATTCTTTCTTCAGCCCAACGGACTCAAGTGAGAGGCAACTTATATATATATATATATATATATATATACAAATATATACATATATATATATATATATATATATATATATCTGAAAAATATTCGACGCAGTAATTAAACTCAAATGTTTAGAGTTAGAAACAGCTCTATAACAACAGGAGGACCTGCTTAAATGAAAACAATTGCGAGGTTCCTGACACGGATGCTAAATTGGAAGGATTTAGGGCTGTTCCCTGAAGAAACGGCTAAGGGGTAGTCAAGAGGAGCTGGGAGCTCAGGAGATATGTAAAGAATCTGTTTGGTATTTCAAATGCTATAAATTAGATAAAAAAAATGAGCCTTTCTACTGAACAAGCAACATAAAACTGAATAAATCTACAATAAGATTGCCCTTTTTCTGTTATAAACTTGACATTAAGCCTGTCATGTTCAATGACAACCTAACAGACCTCATTCTTTACCCTTTGGAATTTGAAAGATTGGCAGATGCCATGATTTCCTTAACATAAAAGACCTTACAGATAATGTTGGCGACGCTTCCTTTTGGTTTCCGAACTTGGCTCCCATACTTTTGGAATCATTGGGTGAGATTTGCAAATCGGGCTGGAGATTTGCCTTTGGTCAATAATTGCTTCTGACCGTGTGGAAAATCCTTTCCTGACAAAGGGGGGAAAACGTGACTAGAGCAGCAATTTTTTTTTTTAAAGGTATGATTTCTTTACTCGTCAAAACATTCTCCTCCACTCATAATAATGAGATGCTTTGCACAAAATAGCTCATTATGATGAAAGAGGGTGAATTACTGTTAAGTGTGGAATGCGAAGCCAAAGGAGAACTTGATTGTGTTGGCTCTGAATGGAAAAGTGGTGCTCTCTTGAAAGCAACCCTCTTTTCCTCTTCAAGCCCTTTGATAGAGACACACTCAGGGCCCAACTAGTCATTCAGGGCAGCCATGTGCTTGTCAAACACATGCTTTCCTGGAGCACAGGCCTACTTTTTATGTTTAAAAAAAAGCTTACAGGGTTAGCTTACAGGGAGGGAGCTCACCATCACCCCCATCCTCACTATGTGAAGGTTTTGGGGGGCCTGCCCAGCTTGTGGAATTGCTTCAGGAATTGGATTGGCAATTGGGGCAGCTATCTAATTAACAGATGGCTCAGTCACCCCAAACATCTAATTTAACCCTCTCTCTACAAGAATATGGACTATGGAAGGATTCACAACTCATAAGGCCCAATCCTACCCAGTGTTGTAGTGCTGATGCAACTGCAATGCAAGGGAACAACATCCCCTTGCCATGAGTAGGGCTCTGTGGCTGCCCCTCCCATGCAGGATGCAGTGCACACCCTATTGGCATGGATATATCAGCGCTGGAAAGTTGGGTAGGATTGGTGTCATATTTGATTAACTTTTAACAGTGGTATAAAGTACATTTCAACTTAAGACATACTCAAATAGATTCCACAAGGCTGTGTTGGGTTATAACTATTAAGAGGACATGATATTACTTTTGGGTTTTGGTGACCAGGGTAGTATTAGGAAGAGATGTAACTGGGGGCTTACATTGTAATCATTGTAACTGGGGGCTTACAGTATGTTTAACACCAGCTAATGTTCCATTATTATGATGGATGATGTATGAGGGGCAGCGCAATCCTAAAAGGTGTGCAGCGGCGATGCAATGGTGTTGCGTAGCCACTGTGCACCTAGCGCCAATGTGGTGGCACCAAGTGGCACTCCTGCGTCGGCGCTAAAGCACCGGGACTGGTGCTGCACGCAGCATCGGTCCCATTGCGCCCACGCTGTGCCCCCTTGTGTCGGCCAAAGCTGGTCAGCACAAGGGAAGGGCTGTTGTTGGATGAGGGAGTGGGTGGGGGGAGGGTAATTCTGGGAGGGACATGGATGCAGGGGCAGATCTAATGGGATATGGGGAATGGCACAAGCCATGGGCGCCATCTTGCAGGGGGTGCCGTTCACATGGCATGCCCCACCCCCAAAATGGCGCCCGCCCCACCCCTGCAACTGTCCAGGCCGCTGCTCCCCTCCCGGCCACTGCGCAAGCACTTTAAAGTGCCCGCCCAGCTGGCAGCCGGGGCAGGGAAGCCGCCGCTGCGCCCTCCAAGCCAGGACACCCCGTAATGTCATGGCGTCATGACGTTGCGGGGGGGGCGCAATTTCATTGGTTGCCATGGGCGCAATTTTGGTTAGAGATGCCCCTGCATGGGTGGGATGTGGGAGGGGTGTAGGTGGGACAGAGGGAGGTGGGCCTTGGATTCGGGCCGTGTGGTCTCCTTGGCTGTTTAGCAGGTGCAGAGCCAAGAAGCGCATAGGGGAGGCTGGAGCCTCCCCTACGGTAAGGGTTAGGGTTAGGCTCCAGCCTCCCCGACCCAGCGTTGGATATGGTGCTGGCCATCCGTCTGGCACTGGGTAGGATTACGCCCTGAATGTGAGTGCATGAAGGGTTTGTTGGGAAAGGCTAAGCTGCCTCTTGTCAAGGGCAGAGGGCAGGTGTCCTCAAATGCAGTGCTATACCCAGTGGCATCACTAGGCCGATCACTAGGACGGGCCTCCCCCAGGTGCATGGCTCGAGGGGGCATGTCATCACACAACCCCAACCTCTCTTCAACTATCTTTGGGCTGCTTTGGGCCTAGCTCTATGTATTCTCACCCTGGGTTTCTAGTCACTGTCAAAAGTTTGTGGTAGCTGGTGACAAAGTGCTCCAGCAATTGCCAAATTGGAGGTGGGCTTTTCACATTAGGGGTCAGGGGTGATGTGATTACATCATTACATCTCCTCTGATCTTCTGGAGTGCCAAGGTAAGCTCTAGGTAAGTGCTGCTGACCAGGTGTGATCCGTGTTAGGGATGCCTCTGGCTACATCTCCCCCTTCCCAAGAAAATTATTATCAGCTATTCACACATGTGCAAGGAAGCAAAGACAGACATGTAGTAGATCTTGAACCAGCTTTCTGCCCTGGAGACTCCCAGCCACTAAGAATCAAGACTTTCTTCACATCTGTAGGCAGTGGTGGTATTCAGGGGGTTCACCCAGGTTCTATAGAACCGGTTGTTAAATGGCCGGGCCCCGCCCACTCCCTTACCTCGGCTGGCTTCGGGGTTTTTTTTGCTCCGGCTGTGACATCATAGAACCGGTTGTTAATTTATTTGAATCCCACCACTGTGTGTAGGCCTATACTAGGTTCTATTTCTTGGTGACAGACTGTAGGGAATTAGCCTACATAGACACATACTTCCATAGACAGTCTTACTCTGAGCCCCTGGACCTCTGACAACCTTCTTACCACCAAATCTTACCAGCGGGTGACTATTTTTACCATTCTGAAGCGTTCATTTCCCAGTCGAATGAGATCATACTGCAATAACGTTATTGTGCTCCCTTTACACACTAAATAGAGGTGGGAGAAAATAGGGTTTTTTCACAGATTTTCCAAAGTTAGAAGCGCAGAAAGCTGTGTTCTGTGTTTTTATTCAAAGTTTGCATTACAATTATAATAAGGTGGAAAGACGGGGGCCCTAAGTGGGGTGGAAAGGCAGGATATAATTTTTTTAAATGAACGAATGAATGAGTGAATGCTTTAAAAATGTACTAGGTGGGTGATATAGGTGATATAGATAGCAGATACAGCCAAAGTCATTACCCATGCATTCCCCAGCTTTATTTTTCCCAGATATTGGGTTTGGGGTTTCTTTTTGGGGTTTTTTTTTTTTCAAAAATGAGACATGTAGAAAGGCAGTGTTATGTGTTTTTATTTTGTTACCACCATTTTCTCCCACCTCTAACCGTATTCAATAAGACCCAGAGCACCATCTGACACACATCTACTCAGAGGCAAGTCCCTTTGTGTTCAGTGAGACCTACTCCTGCAGCCCTAATGTGGTGCTTTAATAAGGAGCCCTTGATGGAGATTAGCTTTGCATTGGCTTTGCTTGTGCTCATATGGAGAGTGAATTCCAAAAGCCCACACAGAATGGCTTTCAAGAATTGCCTTCTTCAGGCATTAGCAGTGGGCGGGGCAGAAATCTGTGTCATCTCCATTGTCTCCATCCTCCATATTTCCATACATTCCAATGCCCACTTTGAATAGAGTCTTGAATGTAGGCTCCTCTCTACACACTTCCTGGAGCATGGTGCACTAGCTTATTCATCTAGGTCTATGTAAACAGGGTATGTGGGCATGCAGGAGTCAGGGCCAGGACAGTGATTGCAAACTTGATCCCACCCTCCATAGATTCTTTTCTACTTACATGAATGAATGCGAGGCAAAACTGTACCACAATCAATACTAAAGAATCTACTGGGCAGGCAGATTTGTTGGCTACTCTCATTTTCTCCCAGGAAGTGTTCTACATAAGAGGGTTTTTTAACCATTGTGAGTATCTTCTAGCACAGTAGTTCCCAAACAGTGAGTTAGGACCCACCAGTGGGTCACAAGCTAATTTCAGGTGGGTTGTGAAGCACCTAGAGCAATATATGGCTATATTGAAAAATGTGAGAAGATGGGATGCCGGCAAGTGGGAGGGCTGTGTGGCTGTTTTGCTTGTGTCAAGATTGTAAATAGGCTTTTTTTTCCTTTCTGACTCACTTTGCTTTTGGAAAATGGCCTTGAAATAACCCAACTTATTCCTGTTTCCCTAGGAAAGCAGCAAGTTCTGGCATCCCAATGATGGCACATCTGGCCATGACATCACTTCTGGTGGGTACCAGACAGATTGTCATTCTAAAAAGTGGGTCCTAGTGCTAAAAATTTGAGAACCACTGTTCTAGCATATAAAATAGCTTTATTTGTTTGAAAATTTATATCCTTCCTTTCCAGAGCTTGAGGCGGCTAACAAAATTAATAATCAATAAAACAGCAATAACAATAACAATAATAATAACAATAACAATAATAATACAATGAAATCTGTAATAATGAAACACAAGTAATCATTAGCATTTCAAAACACCAATGCAAGTCTGACTTTTTTTTTTTAAGCACCACTGCAGGAATGGACTTTTAACAAGCCCCAGGCTGCAAATGTGTCTGCCTTTTTTTCCTGTTTATATCATGCATATCAATCCAGCATTTCACTTGCAAATGAAGGCTGTGATACTGAAACCACTGTTGAGCTCATAAGCCCCACAGATACTAATGGGAAGTCATGCGTGGCTTCTTGACTGAGGCCCAGATGCTTACGTGAAGACAGGTTTTTATATACACAGGTTTTGCAAGAGCACATAAAGGTCAACTGCATCACGATACAGGTGTAGTTTGAACATGTTCTACCCCAATTCCAAGGCTATCTGTACTAGCAAAACCTTACACTTAAAACTAGAGTTCCAAGCTTTGATTAGCTGAGTAAGTGGATTGATCAACATCAGTTTGATCATATACTTTATTTAGTGGGCACTAATTTTAACTGGTGAAACTGAGAGTTAAGGGACAAGTTTTAGCCCTTTGAAGCTATTTAGGTACTGATGTGTTTCTGTAGTAGGAAATGAAAAAGAAAATAGGAATGATGGATTTCCTCAATAATGAATACATATTATAGTGTATATTGAGGTGCTATTGAGGTGCTATTGAGGTGCTAAAAGGCATTCCTGAGATACTGCAGGCAGATGTTAGTATACAATCTGAAACTGTCCAAAATCTGTAAGTGCTTCCAGATGTCCCTACCTTCAGCAGGGCTGGCTCTAGGTGTGGTGGGGCCCAATGTGGGGCATTCCCGTGGGGCACCCCTCCCTGCCCCCCCAACTCACCAAGCAACTTGTGGTGCTAGGTACAAAGTGCGGCACCTGGACATAATTGTGGTGACACGATTACGTCATTGCCAACTGCTTCCAGGAGACCCATTTGGGGCCTTTCAGAAGCAGGGGCAGGTGGGAGGGCCCAAGGTCAACCCACCCCACTAACCTATAGCCCATACTGCAGCATGATGATATGCTCGCTGCGCTTGTGCGGGGCCTCCCAAAGTGCAAGGTCACATTGACATGGTCACATTGGCTGATCTTCAGATTGGCTGATCTTCACGATCTTCAAATCGTGGCTGATCTTCAGGCAGATCGTGACCTGAGAGAGAGAGAGAGAGAGAGAGAGAGAGAGAGAGAGAGAGAGAGAGA
>JAJKFI010000046.1:919137-990490 GCA_029204185.1 Lerista edwardsae | reverse complement strand
AGAGAGAGAGAGAGAGAGAGAGAGAGAGAGAGAGAGAGAGAGAGAGAATTTCAGTGGTGATATCACAGTCATGGTTTGTCTGATACCAATTCTTTTTTTTTTTCATTTTGAACATGTTAAGACCTTTCTGCTACTGCTTTTATTGGCTTCATTTCTCTGTTTGTATTTTTTATATTATTTTACACTGTTTTGCTGCTGCTGGCTTTTAAAAACTGTTTTATTATGTTGTATTCTTGATGTTGAAATGGCTGTAAGTGGCTTTGTATGCCTGAGTAGAAAAGTAGCATGGGCATTTTTGTTACAATTAAAATATCTACCTGTTCATCTACTATTGCTTCTGGGTGGAACATTTTGAACATCTCAAGCTCATCCCCAGTGCTGTGGTGTAATCTTTCACATCCTGAAATTCTAGCTTATACCTAGAGACAGAATATCCAAGCACCTCTGTATTCCCTTCCATGCCCAGATGTTCCGTGACCTCACTTCGCCCCTCCAGCTCTTTGTGCATTCAAACAGCTTCCTTATGGCTTCTTGCATAAAACAGGCCATCAAGTTTCACATGGTATATAAAAATAATGTTCCTTTTACTTTCTAAAGGCCGGAGTAGTTCTGATTTCTTGCCAGCACATTGTAAAGGAATTTCAGATTTACCCAAATGAGATTAAATAATAGATGGCTGCAATTTCTGGAGTAGAAAGAAATAATAGGTAATAAGAATTGGCCAGATTTTTCTTCCTGTGCTCAGAAGAGCCAGTTCAGAGGGGCCTACCTCTGGCATGTATCTGACTCATGGAACCAATGCTTGACACATCAAATGGGGACAGTCTGCCCAACGCAACCTATTATTGTTAGATTTTATATGACAATATTTCCATTGAATCATATGAAACGTTAATGTTTGTACTAGCACACTTTGAAAGGAATCCATTTATCTATCATTGACACCATAGAAATAAACTTGTCACATACAGTCCTTGACCTTAGCCACCCAGCAGCTCAATCCTATTGAAATTCCCCCACATTGATGCATTGGGTCCTGCGCTGTATCTTGCAGGGAAATTTTGCAATCTGGAGGTCTCCTCTAGGTGAGCCCCAGCTGTGGCAAATGGGTCTACTCGGACCTGCACTTGCTAAATCATTGGTGCAAGCCCGAGTAGATCCATGTCAGCAGACTTGGCCCAGGAAGGGTGATAGCAGGGCTGTAGCTAAAGAAGTGCAGGAGGGGTGCATATGCACCGGGCAACAAGCTGAGCTTGACCCTAGAGGCCAAAACTGTGAATACCTTGGTATGTGTGAATAATGCCATCATGTTATATATAATTGAAAATGTAATTTAATGCAGAATGTAATGAAACAAACCAGAATGTAATATATTTACTCTAAAGTTATGGCCAAAACCCCAGAAAACAGAAATACAACTGTGGTGTCACTTCCTGTTGTGATGTCACTTCCGGGCAACATTTTGCCCACTGCACTGGGCTACACTTTCATTACCTACACCCCTGGGGGATAGGATATGGTGTGCCCAGTGCCACCAATCTCCCCCCTCCTGGGACCCAGTCTGCCCGTCCCCTCCCACCTTCCCCCACCTCTCTGCTGCTCATCGTAGAACTACTGGCTCCAGCACAGTGAATTAAAACCGCAGGTCCTGAATCCGTGTACAGTACATGGACAAGGGACCTGTATTAATAAAATACTTTAGCTGGCACATCTAAATACATTGCAAGTACCTTAGATGTACTAAGGAAAACATTCTTATTAAGTTGTTGTAGGGGCATGGTGCAGACAAGGGAATCACATAAAAAAATGGCCTGTTCTATATCCCACTGATAAGGCTCTCATTTCCATTCATCTCTCCCACTTGCTGAAAGCACCCGTGGTTGGGGAGTCCTATAAATGTTTCTTAAACAGACCAAGAGTTAATAGCATTAAGACAACATAATTGTCTGAAAATATGGCAGATGCAACTTCAAGAACATCTTGTGGTTTGTGTTTGGAGAGAACACCTCCCTCCCCTCACTGCTCAGCTTTTAAAAATAAACTGTACATATCACTAAGCAGATAGAAATTTTCAAAACTGTATCTCCCTGTAGTTTCACTAACATGTTAACCTACTTACAGCAATTAGTGCTTCATTAGTAAGGCTAACTAACTGTTGCTGTGCCCTGTAATGATTTGCCAGGTTTTCTATATACAAGTGCATAATCAATGTTTTCCAATTACTGCTATAGTGCAACCACTATTTCAAATAAACTAGATAATAATACAAACCCATTACTGAATCTGAAGTAGCAGAGGCATTTAATTGCCAGGCAGTTCTTCTCAGCTTTTAAAATTTTTCACACTAATGAAGTGTCATACAAAAAAGTTGTATTGATTTTTCCACCACATGGCTTCAACCACAAATATGTAATTATCCCTTTTATATCTAGCAGGGGGATTAAAATAATCTATAGTATATAGCCTTTACTTATCCCTGATGGGTTTAGTAGTACTTTTACCCTTTTCAAAATATGCAGCATTTTGATGAATGAACTTTCAGTAAAATGTTGCTTTATCTGCCTCATATCTTTAGTGGGTTTTTTTTTTCTTTTTTTAAAGCCAGTTTGTGGGCAAGCAACGGAATTTTAAATCCTAGCTCTAAAATAACATGAGGCTATTGGAGTAAATGAAAAAAATTCATCCTGATTAAAACGGAACCGAGGCCACAGACAGTCAATAGTCAGTGCATTTTGTTCACAAGTAGTTCATGCTGTTCGTGTGACCCAATTGTTCCGAGTGTGAACTCACACTACCAAATTAGAAACAGAATTTGTGGTGTTCAGAATTTTTAAAATCTGAAGTGCGTTTGGCTTATGCGTGATTTAGCCCAGCGTTCTTCAGCCTTGGGTTTGGGACCCCAATGTGGCCACAAAGCCACAGTTATGGGGCCACAGTTATGGGGTCGCAGCATCTTGTGGGGATGAAAAGGGTTGAGGACCACTGGACTAGAGCACCACCAGGTAAAGGGGCAGGCATCTGGTATACCCCTTCAGGTGCCAGGAAATTGTCTCCCTGTCCTGCTCACATTCCTAGCAATCGTGCTAAAATAGCTTTTACTAGGACCAGGATTCATGGTAGCTTTTTCTGTTCTAAATACGAGAATAAGAATATTTAGTTACAGTGAACAGTGCTGGAAGTGGGGAGTGGGTGGTGACAGTGGTGGCGGTAGACAGATAGGACCTGGGAACGGGGTGGAATCAACAATAGGAACCCCAGTCTCATTACTTTATTTGTTTATTTATATATTGGGGTTATGGCACAAAAAAAAGGATGAAGACCACTGACTTCGCCCCCTGCACGTAAAGGAAACCTGGATTAAGCATGTACATTTCTATATTTGTGGAAACAAATATTTTTAGATGTGCAGCGGCCTCCAGGCCTCGTTGCATCAAGTTCTCATTGACAAAAATATGCTCGTCAGAAAGAACCCAACAAGACGAGGCCTGGAATGGGCCAAAGACAGCCAAGCAGAGGCTCCAGCAGTGTAGTGGACTTTTCACGTTAAAAAAATGCAAGCGCTCAGCAACCCAGACATTTTGGCGTGATGTCATCACATCATCATGTCGCTGCCGAAACAACTGGGTTGCCAAGGACTGGGCTGAAGATTGGGTTATAGGGTGGAAAGGTTTGAGAACCACTGTATTAGAGCAAGAGCACAATCCTAACCTGGAGTTAGGCTGGCACAGTTAGGCCAGCAAAGTTTGGCTGACACAAGGGACACCATAGAGTATGTTTGGACCTCTCTCGGAGTCAGAGAGGCCAGCACACAGACATGCACCATCTTCCCTGATGTGCTTTAGGGTGGCCCTTGTGCCTGTCGAACTTTGCTGGCCTAACTGTGCCAGCCTAACTCCAGGTTAGGATTGCGCTCAGTCTCGTGAACAGAGTTTTGGATTAGAATCAGGAAAACCCAGGTTAAAACCACCTCCCAGATGTAAAGTGGGCTATTGCTCAGTGGTAGAAACATGCTTTCCATTCAGAAGGTCCCACCTTCAGTCCCTAGATTCAATACCAAGGCAGCACCAGGTAGAAAAGCCCCTGCCTAGAAGCTCTGGAGAGCTACTACTGCCAATCAGGGTAAAGAATACTAAGCTGGATGGGCCAAGGGTCTGATAGTTCTTTGTATAGTCCAGGGGTAGGGAACCTACGGCTCGGGAGCCATATGTGGCTCTTTTGAGGATTGCATCTGGCTCTCGTAGCTACAGGCAGCTACAGGCATTTTTATTTTTTTTTGCATTTTTTTACCCCCCTTTTTTGCATTTTTTAAATCCCGGTGGCCATTTTTTTCTGGCTCCGCCCACTCATTGCACTGACGTATCAACCAGATTACAAAGCCATCAGCAAAACCATGCAGCACCAGAAAGTCGCATTAATGGTGAGAAGTATTTTATTTATTATTGGTTAGCTTCAGTATAACAACGTTATTAAAAATAATAAATTCAGAGATTTATTATACTCTAAAATTGTTGGTCTTACTTAAAAATGAACGCATTTAGTTGTATTCAGTGTTAAAAAATATTATATGACTCTTATGGAAATACATTTTAAAATATGTGGCTTTCATGGCTCTCTCAGCCAAAAAGGTTCCCGACCCCTGGTATAGTCCTTTGGTAGTAATGAGGCCACCCAGCCTCCATGCAGGCAGATCAGGCCCAGGAAGGGAGTTGTGATTCAATGTGTGCAACTGCTACAACATCTTCCCCCCTCCCTAGCCCAATCTGCCCAGCCTCTGTCCAAACTCTTGCCCGTAACTCAAGGTCCAAATGCCAAACCTTTCCTGGCCAAGTAATGTTGGTGCAGCCTTTCCCAGTAATATCCCCAGCATCTATAGACGTACCAACATGGCCTCTTATTCATGGAGCAGTGTTCACATTATGGCCATGGTTGGTGCATCATCCATGTGCCACAGAGAGATGTCCAAGAGCCAATCTCTGCATCCAATCAGCCCCAGCACTGGCCGTGAGAGAAGCCCTCCCAGGGTGAAGTAGGCATGGGCATGGGTGGGGGGACACACAATGACTGGCCTAAGATAGGGGCATACCCCTTCACCAGCCAATAGGAATTAATAACCACAGGCACCACCTTAACCACGGGGACATGCCCTGAGGACACCACATGCATACATATGGCACAATGATGCTGCAGCACCCCACAGGAGTCGCAGCAGCAAAGAGGCAAACACAAAGAACTGTTAGGAATTCTTGCATCCAGGGTTCAAATCCCCATATCCGGTGACTGAACTGGTGTAGATCAGCTGCTGGGTCTTACCTGGGGCAAGGGGAAAAATGTCCCCTTATGGCAAGAAGGCCTTCAGCAGCCAAAAATCTCCTGCATTATACAGCGGTAGCTGCACCTTCACTACGGCATCACCCTGCGGGGACTTAGATATGATTAGGCCTGCGGTTCTCAAACTCCAAGAACCAGGAGGGCGGTGGCGGAATCACAGTGACGCGATCACTACGATCGTGTCACTTCTGAGCACATATTGGGGCTGGGGGCTTACCAGTGCCTGCCCCAGCGTCCAGGAGGGTTGGCGTGCCTCTGCAGGGTTCCCTCTGCATTAGAAAAGTTTTAAAAATGGATAGGGATCCACTTCCAGTTTTGCAATCGCAACCAGGAAGTGAGTCACAATCATTTTTTTTTTACTTTTCTAATGCAGAGGGAGCCCTGCAGAGGGGTCCACAGCAGGGCTCCCCAACCCTCCCGGACGCTGGGGCAGCCACTGATAAGCAGCGATGGGATCTACAAATGACCTGGGGGAACGCTGGGCGGGACTTCCGCGGGGCTTCTGCGTGATTGGCTGCCCGTCCGCAGCGTTCTGCAGCTGTCCTGGCCTGGGGGGGCTGCCCCCGGTTAGCACACCCCACTGCTGCTCGCCCAGGCACCCGACGCGACCCTCACCCGTCCTCCGCAGTGAGCAGGGCCCCCCCCCCAGGCCAGGGCAGCTGCGGGTCACCGCGGACAGGCTGACAATCACCCGGATGTCCCGCCTAAGTCCCGCCCAGCATTCCCTCAGGTCGTTTGTAGATCCCATCACTGCTGATAAGTCCCGCCAGCCCCAATACAATGCGATTGTAGTAGTTGTGTTGCTGCCATTCCCCAGCCCCCAGCCCTTAAGGGGAAATGGGCAGGGCTCTTCAGGCTGGGGCTTCATGATGACCCAGTTTGAAAACCACTGGATCTATATTAGATGGGATACATTGTTGTTCCCCTTCCACAACGTAGCACATCCCTTTATGGAGAGGTGTCATAAATGAACATCATAAGCGTGCCAAGGAAGTTGCCTCATAGCCCCTGGTGCTGCTCCCCCACCTATGCACATTTATTATAACATATGCAGATCATGCACATCTGTACACCTGAAAGGCCTTTCTCTGTGCGGCCGGGAGTCTGGCTTTCCCCTACCGTGTATTACTATAGCACAGATCCAAACAAGATAATTTCTCATCGAAGTTTTGTTAGCTTTGGTATCTTGGTTGACTGAAACAAAATTAATAGATATGTCCGGGTTTTGTTTTAATAATAATATAAAAAGAAACACTGACTTAACATGAAGCTAGCTAGTTGCACAGGAGAAGAAAATTACGCTGCATGTCATGATAGTTCGACCTGACACAGTTCAACTTGAGATGTACACACATCTTTTTAAATGTTTCTCCAGATCATAAATGGCCATTACCTTGACCGTTGACATGAAGCCATCAGAGTTATATTATTGACGAAACTTTCAGCTCCCCATCTGTTTCGCTGAATGAGCATCATACAGCTGTCAGCTAAGGCAAAGCACAAAAGTGATGATCGCTCCTGACATTTTCCTCCGCTGTTTAGGAAAACAAAACACCGTGGCGTTTCTTGGACTCGGGCGGGGCAGCATAAGCAACTTTTCCAGCATCAACATCCTCCCTTAGAAGTAGCATCTATAAGAGTGGGTGTTTGTGTGTGTTTTTAAATTCAGAATTATTTTCTAACAATATTCTCTAACTGCACATGATGTGCTGTTTGAACACGTAAGCTGAAGTAAGTAGGTCACAATGTCAGAGGAAAAAAATGTATCCACAGGATTGCATATATTTATGCTACAATAGTAATTTGTTTACCACGTAAATGGTTGTTTTGGGGCTCTGCGCACACACTATGTTCTTTGCTAAAAAGATAGATTGCCACATGGCAAACTCCACTCTATATTAGATGGGATACATTGTTGTTCCCCTTCCATAATGTAGCGTATCCCTTTATGGAGAGGTGTGCTAAGTAAGGGTGCGATCAGTGATGTCATTCAGGGGGAACGGACCAGAACGGGCGTTCCGGATCCTAACGGGCTCTGTTCCGGTTTTTTTCTTCTTCTTTTCAACATTTGAATGTGCCTCACCTCGGCCGACGTGCCAATCAAAAGTGAGTTCCTGTTCCTAAATCATTTGAATGACACCACTGGGTGCGATCCGAAACAACTTTCCAACACTGGGGCAAAGGCAATGCAGCTTCAGAATGCTTGTCTCCTTGCCTTGAGGAGGTCTCTGTGCCCCCCAACTGCAGGAGGCAGCGCATGTCTCATTGGCACAGCTGTGTCAGTGCTGGAAAGTTGGTTAGGACCTCTTAGGGCCTAAGAAGGAAATTGAGATGTTCCATGTCCTGTTTTGGAAGGAGGCAATCTGTCTTTGTGAACTCTGCCCCCCCCCCACAGAGGCACATTGCCTTTTCCCTCGCTTGCTGGGCGTCCATGGTGCATTTGCCCCATAGAGGAAAGCACACTACACTGGAAAATCCACTATATTTACAGATTCCCAGGGAGACAGATTTTTTTTCCTGAGCCCAAATTGGATGGAGAGTTGAGTTTCTGCACTGCTGAGAAAGGGAAGGGAGATTTAGATAAAGATTCAACTTCATTGGTCAGTAACTGGGGTCACCACAGCAAGGAAGTCACACTTGGGAGGCAGGTTTAAGGGAATTGGTAAATTTGTTGGTAAAGGAGCTTCCTTAAAACCTGCCTCTCATGGTACTCCCAGGGAGAGGAAATAGAACCCCCTTGAGGAATGTCCAGTGCCCCTGCTTCTGGGCACTACTGAATTAGGATGGATTGGCAGTCAGGTACCACTACAGATTACAAAATAGCTACAGTGGGGCTGAATTCTAGATGAACTAGACCAGTGTTTCTCAAACTGTGGGTGGGTCACAGAAAGCTGGGAGCAGCCATCTTGGAAGCTGCAGTCCTTACTCTTGCTATATTCCTTCTGTGAGTGCTAATAGTTAAAATTTTCAAGTGAGGGCTTTTTAAAAATAAAATAAAAATGTTGTTAATTCAGTGCTTTAATATTTTGTCCTAATCTTGCTTTCTGTCAGGGATGTTTCATGGCTGTGCAATTGCAGCAGTTTGCATTCCAGGGGTGTCATTTTATGATGTAACAATGATGGCACTTCCTGCTGGATGATGGCACTTCTGGCTATGACATCACTTCCATGTTAATGACATCACTTCCAATGGGTCCCGACATAAGTGCTGTTCTAAAAAGTGGGTCCCGGTCTAAAAAGTTTGAGAACCACTGAACTAGACAGTTAATTCCATTTCAGATTTGAATCGTGGCCCTTATGCTATTCTAAATTGTCTTAGCTCATTATTCTTGGCTCTGGTGGCAACTAACCTTCTCTGTGGTACTTCATTGCTGTTTGATGTCCTTGGGGGATGTGTCCTAAAGGGTGGTATACACGTATTTTAAATTAACTAAGTTACTGGTCAAAACAAATAGGTAGGTGTTTAATAGCCCAATCCTAACCCGCAGGGGAACACTGTATCTGGCCTGCACTGTATCCGGCACAGGGTTGGAGATGGTTGCAGCATAACTCAAGAAATTTATCCTTATACCTTGTCATGTGGCAGCCACCCCAATAGGACTACTCAGATTTGCAACAGCAAAATTGCTGAAGCAAATCCGAGGTGCCCAAGTAAGGTCAACTTGGCCAGAGCTGAGGATTGGGATCTGGCCCAGGTCACCTAGGCTGGTCCACCCTCCCTGAGTTGATCTGCCCACTGGCCCATCCTCCCCCTGGCTCCCCCACCCCGATCCACCCTTGTTCCATCCCCACCCTTCTCATCCCTCCCCTTTTTTGGCTTCCCTTGGTCAGCCAATACTCACCTCTACAGGACTGGGGTCTGGTGCAAGGAGGCAGCACATAGCCTTGTCCCGGCCTCCCCAATTCCGGAGTAGGAGCAAATGTGCCTTACAGCAGGTTTGCCAAACTCCTGGGTCAGTGCAAGGGACTTGTGCCAGCTCAAAAGGTGCTCAGGATTACACTCTCTGGCTTTTTCTTCCTCAACATGGAAGCATAGTGAAAACAGAAAGACCACATGGATCCCCCACTGGAATCAAGCATCAGCTCTGTAGAAACAGAAGCCCCATGTCACTAGATCAACAATTAGCTTTGTGCCTTCAGTGAAAAGTACAAAACTCATTAAAAGGGTGATTAAAGTTCCAATGGAGCAAAAAACAAAACCCATGATGATTATATAAGAGGGACTTGGTAATGCATCGTGGCCAGCTTTATATGGTTTAGGAATCCTGGATAAAAATATGCATGTGCTCATAATCTTCCTTGGATCCATTCCTTTTGGCATGCTCAGGATTTTAAAATTAAGCTCCTGCTTTTAAATATTTTCTGGTTGTGCTTCTGGCAGAGGCTTTGCTTTGAAATTTTGTTCTGCATAAAACAAGTGTTGATGCCCTTTTAATCTCTGTGTATGTCAAACAGAAGAGCCAGCACGGAATAGTGGCTAGTGCAGTGGACTTAGGCTGGGCAGAAATGGATAGGCGCAATCCTCAGCAGCGCCGGACTGGTGAGGCCGATGGGCAAGCGCCATATCTGAAGCTGCTTGGGAGAGGCTGGAGCCTCCCCGCGGCAAGGGAATGTGCGCTCCCTTACTGTCGGGGAGGCTCCAGCCTCCCCTATGGGCTCCTCCTGCTAAACAGCAGGTGCAGATCCGAGGAGAAAACGTGCCCCCCCAACAGGCTTAGGAAGTGGCCATATGGCCGCCTCCCAAGCCCGCCCATGTCCCGCCCTCGTCCCGCCCACAATCTCCCTCCTGTCGCCAATCCCGTTGCCACCTCCGTGTGAAACTGCTTCGCGCTGCCTGGCTTCAGCCGACGCAAGAGAGGCTCAGCGCAGGCACACACAGGGATGTGCCAATGCAGGGCACACGCAGGGGTGCTCAAGTGCCAACACGGGATGCAGATTGGCGCCCCTGTGTTGGCGCTCCGCCCCTTGCGTTGACGCTATGATGTAGCATCGATGCAAGGGGTGCAATAGGATTGCGCTGCCAGTCATGAAGCTCACCTGAGGGTGCAATCCTACATTCGATGTAGCACTGACACAACGTAGCATCAGCCTGAGAGCGCAAGGGTGGTTCTGGGAGAAGGGTGGGTGGTTGGTAAGGAGGAACTGGGCGGGGGTAGATGGACCAGTGGGCAGGGCTCTGTCAGGCCGCACGGCTCCAATGCTACTATACAGCAAGTGCAGTACCAAGGAGGCCCATGGGGTGGCTGGATCATCCCCTGGGACCCCGGGGAGGCTTCAGCGACCTCCTAACTTGCACTGGATACAGAACAGGCCCACCAACCTGCCTGTTTCAGCGCAAGTTAGGATTGCGCCCTCAGGCTAGTCACAAACTCTCATCCTAGCCTAACTCAAAAGAGGAGAGTTTGACCCAGTGAGTGTCATCCTGGTCTTAACCACCGCACCAAGTTGAATGGATGTGGGATGCCTGTAAATCAAACAACAGAAGCCCCTCGTCTCAGTGTTCCCATATCCAATGATCCATGGGTAGAAAATGGCTCCCTCCAACCTGGAGACACCTTGGTGGCTGTAAACACGGAAGCAACCAATCAGTCTATCATTCAGGCAGGATGGCTCTTAAAGCCTGCCATATGCAAATATGGGCACAATCCTATGCAGCACTGGAATGGTGAGGCCGACTTGGCAGCGCCGTATCCGACGTTGCATAGGAAAGGCTGGAACCCCCCCCCCCCCATGGCAAGGAAGCGTGCGCTCCCTTAAAGTAGGGGAGGCTCCAGCCTCCCCTATGTGCTCCTCTGATCTGCGCCCACTAAAGAGCAGGTGCAGATCCGAGGAGACCACGCGGCTCAAATCAGGGCCACACGGCCTCGTGGATGGACTTAGGATGTGGACGTATGGCCACCTCCCAAGCCTGCCCACATCCCGCCCAAGTCCCGCTCCCCGCCTCCCTCCCTCCCTCCCTCCCACCAATCCCATCCCAATATTGGACAGAGCCTCCTTGTGCCGACTGGCTTCAATCAGTGTAAGGGAGGCTCTCCGTCAGTGCTCTGAAGCCAACGCTACTAGTAGCATCAGCTTCAGAGTGTTAGCACTGACGTGGGAGTGCTGCTCGGCGCCCCCGCATCAGCACTAATGACGTAGTGCCAACACCACGACGTTGCGTAAGCGCTACGTCCATTAGAGGACTGCTCTGTATGTTACTGCAAAGGTTCCGAATCAGTGCATCCCATGGCACCTGCCGGGTCACTGCATGCCACTTGCTGTCCAGGCAGTGGCAGGAGGCTCAGTGTGGCAAGCAGAGCTGTAGCTTGTGGAAACTGCACACTTTGAAAACCACTCCGCCCCGATCCTTTATTGCCATTCAGAGGCTTGATTCGGCCTCTGAACCAGGAAGTCAAGGGTCGTGACTTTGTTGCATACATTTTGCATCATTGCCATTCACATCCTGGTTCTGAGGGCATCATAGCCCCACTACACTACACTACAGTAGCTATTATCTGAAGGTTTGGGTATCCGCAGTAGGTCTTGGAATGTATCCTCTGCAGATACAGGAAGACTGGGGCTACATGCCTTGGGTATTGAATTGTTTCTTACACTTGGGAACTACCATCATGCAGTTAGCTGCCAGGACAGGAGCCCATCACAGCTAACAAGAGGAACATGCTCACCACAGTAAGGAGCATAGTTGAGGCCGCTGTGCAATAGCTGATGGATCCAGTCCTTTTGGCAGGTGGTGGACCACATCTGTGACCGACCCCAATGATTGTTATCCGTTGAAGGAGAAACTCAGCCCTCATTCCAGCAGTACGAAATCCCTCCCTGTCATTCCTTGATAGGTGCTGATCGCAATTTGCAACCAGCATGTCAGAATCTGGCCCACAGAGGGGGCTGCCTGCCTGGCAGCTGGCAAGGCCAGCAGGCAGTGACGGCTGTGAATTAGAGGTCGTCCTCCTGCATTCCTCTTTAACTGTTGCACTCGTGGCTCTGTGTGGGCAGAAGAGAGGATAATTTATGCCAGTCCCCTGCTCTTCCCCCCGCCCCACTCATGACTTTAGTTTTGATATCACATCATGATTCTGAGCCGGGTGCACCATAAATTTTCTCCAAATGTGTAGTAATTCCTTGGTGCAGTCTAAAGTTATGATTCATTTATACTGGAGTGACAGCATAATACCTAGGTGTCAAAATCTATTAAAACTGTTCAATGTCTTCTGTTTATTTTTAGAACCAATTGAGACTTAACTGATGGTGAAAAATATACAGTCAAGTGTGTTTACTTCACCTTTACAAAGAATCTGTTATAGTCCCAATTAATTTGTTATTCCTGTCACAACAGGTACTGGATACTTCAAAACTGTCATTACCGTTCCTGCCTACTTTTTTGTTTTTGTTTTTTTTCTCCTCTTGCAAAGGCTTTCTGTTTATTTTTAACCCATTAGTAGATACCAGTGTAATGGGTTTGCACCGTTTAAAGCTGCACATCACTTTCCAATTTAATTAAAGTAAATGTGCAATGAATAAATAGATCTCCAAAGCCGCTGAAGCAGACTGCAATTGAATTTTCCCGTCCCTCCCTGTAACAATCAGTGGTTGTTTTCAGTGCCGAATTTAATGACTGTCCACAGGAGTATCTTTCACATGCATCGATATGATGGGCCAGATGGAAAACATTTGAATTAAAAATGTACTACATGAGGAAGCCATAAGCACTGCGGTAGTTTTCCGTATAAATCCAGAACTGGTTTCTCTTTGTTATTAATTAACTGAACATTCCCGCAAAGAAACCCCAGCATCAAGCGTTTATGGGGGGGGAAATAGGCTGTATACATCTTAAAATCAGGCGCCCTGTACTTGGGAGGTTTACGCAATCAGCAGAAATAAAAGCCATTCTGCACGGCAATTGCAAACATAACCGCCGAGATGAGTAACTGCGTGCAAATGCGTATGTGAGAGCATCGTAAAACGACAAGCAGGAAAGGAGCCGTTATAGGTGCAATTGCCATACACTTTCCTAGAACAGAGTTAAAAGAAAATAAAAAAAACCCTACAAAATTATTGTAAGGAATTTAGAACAAGGAAATAAAATGGCAAAGATAGTGGAGATTCAGATTCAAGAAGAACTATTTGAGTATGACCCAACGTGTCCACTCCTGCTAACTGGGCAAGAGGCACTTTTTCAAGTGGTGCTCCTCTTATATTAAGCAGGGGGAGAGTAACTGTCCCTCTTCACCCCAGCACACGGTATTTCCTAGTGGCTGCTGCTGGTCTGCAGTTTTTAGATTGTGAGCCCTTTGGGGACAGGGAGCCAGCAAAGTTTGGCCAGTGCAAGGGCCACCGTAAAGTATGTTTGGACCACTCTCAGAGTCAGAGAGGCCAGCACACAGACATACGCCATCCTCTCTGACATCCAGTGCCTCTTGCCCAGTTAGCAGGAGTGGACACGTTGGGTCATAACTCCAGTTTAAGATTGTGCTCCAAACCACAGAGACCTCAGGTGACCAGGTCAGAGAGGATGTGGCATCTGAGGAACAAGCAGAAGCAGCAGCATATCAAGTTCTCCAGGGAGCTGCTCAGTGGTGTCATTCAAATGATTTAGGAACAGGAATTCACTTTTGATTGGCACTTGTTCGGAACCTGGAACCAGCCACGGAGCCCGTTAGGATCCGGAACGCCCGTTCTGGTCCGTTCCCCCTGAATGACATCACTGGAGCTGTTGTAAAACACAGAAACACAAAACACCATCTTTTGGGGGTTAAAATATTTGAATAAAAACACAATTTTGGTGTTTAAGGTATTTTCCAGAAATTAAAATATGTTCCAATTAGAAATAATTCTGCATCTAATGACACTTTATCACCTATATAATCTAGCCAGTACACTTTTAAAACATTTAAAATTAATAAAAATGAGAACTTGGAATAAGAATGTAGAACGACGACACATAACACCTAAATTTTCTATATTAATCAAGAAATTTTGGAAAAAAATCACCAAAAAAACCCATAGTCCTACTTATATTCCACTTTTCAACAAGAGTAGTTCACAAAGTGGTTTACATACTAAATTTAATAAATTTATGGTTCCTGGTTCCCAAAGGGCTCACATTTTTTTTTAAAAAAAAAGATGCACAAGACAAACAAGCAATAGCAACACTGGAAAAGACACCAGGCCAGAGCAAAGAGGGACAGTTGCTCTCCCCAGCTCAATAGAAGAGGGTACCACTTTAAAAGGGGCCTCCTGGCCAAGTTAGCAGGGGATGAAACATGTGAAAAGATTCAGGAGGTATAAAAAGATACATCTTCCATAGCTAAAATTGGACCAGTCAAACCATTGGAAAATGGCGAACTGGTAAATTTTACTGGGTGGGGAAGGGGCAATGGCTCTTTTCGGACACGTTTGAATGTGTATAACGGAGGAGTGAATTTGATGTACCCTTCCACTGACCCAATGGAAAAGAAGTTATTCACATTTGAGATGGACTAACCTCATTTGGTGGCAAATGAAGCATTGCAGGTTTTTTTACATTATAAGGTTTTTATTACAATTTGGATGATTATGCTCTCTAGCTCTAAGTATGTGAGATTAAGCACAAATAGCTTAGAAGATTTTGGAGCTAGAAATGGAGAATGACTATTAGGGCTCCCTTGACCTTCTTTATGCCAATAGAACTGAATTTCACCACTTATATTTTTTTAGTATTTTGGACTAGTACAGTTCTAAACATCTGAAATGACCACTTCTCCATTTTAGCGGGATTTAGAAAACGTCTTAGTTTTTTTTACTAGATTCAGTCCATCATTTTTAGTTATCTCTCTTTCCATGACTACAAAGAGGTATATGAAAGTTAAGGGTTTTTTTTTTAATTGCCATGGGCAGCACAATCCAACGCTGCCCGTCGCGTCGACGCTATGTCATAGCGTCGCTATGATGTAGCGTCAATGCAATGGCCTCAGCACTGATGCAGGGGTGCCAATCGGTACCCCTGGGTCGGCACTAGAGCAATGCGACCGGCACTGCAGGGAAGGGGAAGGTTGGGAGCAGGACATGGGCAGGCTTGGGAGGCGACCATACGGCCACTTCCTGAACCCGCCTGGGAGGCTCCAGGGCCCGATTCGGGCCGTACGGTCTCCTTGGATCTGCACCTGCTGTTTAGCAGGCACAGATCCAAGGAGCGCATAGGGAGCGCTACTTTAAGGGAGCGAACGCTCCCTTGCCACGGGGAGGCTCCAGCCTCTCCTAAGCAGCGCTGGATATGGCGCTGGCCCGTCAGCCTCGCCATTCCAGCGCTGCTTATTGCGCTCTAAATGTCCCCCAAAGTAACTGCAATACACTTGTAAGCCTGTATTGCATGTTTTACTTTGTACTGGTGCTGAAATACGGAGACCTTTGAGATACAAATAACTGTTCATACATCAGAATGAAATGGGTACTTAATTCTCAGTGATAAAGAGAGTAAGTGTGGTAATGGTCTGATCTGACAACGCATTTCAGCTGAACTTGGATTTAAGCCAGTGGTTCTCACACTTATTAGACCAGGACCCACTTTTTAGAATGGCATTCGTGTTGGGACCCACCAGAAACAATGCCATTAGTGATGTCAAAGCTGGAAGTGACATCATCAAACAGGAAGGACCATCATTGTGTCATAATAAAATGACACTCCTGGAATGCAAACTGGAATTCTTGGAATGCAGCAATTGCACAACCAAGAAACGTATGTGACAGAAAGCAAGATTGGATAAAAACTCTGAACTAAAGATCAAATTTTTAAAAAAACCCTCACTAGAAAATTCAAAATGTAAACACACACAACAGGAATATAGTAAGAGTGAGGTCTGAAGCTTCCGAGATGGCTGCTCCCAGCTTTCCGCGACCCACCTGACCACAATTTGAAAAACACTGATTTAAGCTATTAATTCACTAAAAATCGGCAAGTATTTGAGTCACTGTGAATTCCTCTATATAAGAAGAGCCCTGCTGAATCAGCCGAAGGCCCATCTAGTCCAGCTTCCTGTATCTCACAATGGCCCACCAGATGCCTCAGAGAGCACACAAGACAACAAGATCTCGCTGCCACTCCCCTGCATCTGGTGCATGTGTAATGATGATGATGATGATGATGATGATGATGATGATGATGATGATGATGATGATGATGATGAACTATTTTTCCCCAATAAAGGAATATTACCTTACCTGTGTTTTATATCCTGTAGCTATGCCTAGTTTCTTGGGTTGTGACCTGTAACATCTTGCAATTGGCTGATGCAGCCAGAACTTTGATCCAGTTGTGCCTCTTACTACTCTTCTGGGCTATATACAGGGGACAGTACTGCATTATTAAAGAGGCACTAACTTTGGCCTTCTCCAAAATTGCCTTATACTAAATCATGCCATTGGTCAGGGTTTTCTTCTCTGGCTAACAGGAGCTCTCCAGGGTCTCATGCAGTGCTGGTATCTAAAGCGGGAGGAACCGGTATGCTGGGCGGGACTTACGTGTGATTGGCTGCCCGTCCGTTTGGTTCCACCGCCTGCCCGCCCACCGCGCGGAGTGCCCTGGCCTCGCCGGGGGGGGACGGGTGGGGGGCGCGCCGGGTGTCTGGGCGAGCAGCGGTGGGGCACGCCAACCGGGGGCAGCCCACGCGGCGGGCGGGCGGGCAGGCGGGCAGGCAAGCGGCGGAATGGAACGGACGGGCTGCCAATCAACTGTACGTCCTGCCCAGTGTTCCGGTTCCTCCCGCTTTAGATACCACCACTGGTCTCATGGGTCTTTCCCATTCCCTGTTGCCTGATCCTTTTAACCTTTTAAGTGCCAAGACTGAACATGGGGTCTTTTGTATGCCCTGTGCCACTGAGCTATGTCTCCTACCTCCAAACCAGTTTTTGGAGTCTATCCAGAAGTAAATCTGCTCAAGAATGTTTCATTCAGCATGCCACATGAACCAATACATTTATACCTTGTAAATTCCTTGTACCTTCTTTCCCATTACTTCTCTCCAGACCTTTACATGCATGTAAGAAGCAAATGAGGAAAAATGAAGAATTTGTGAACAGAAATACAAGAGGTGCTCTGGAGGAGTCTTACACTACTGGAGGAAACACATACACCATTTGGCCTGCAATTCTACTTGGAAATAAGCCCCACTGAAACAATAGCTCTATTTGGAAATAAGTCCCATTTGCCCTTAGCAGATATAATATGCCTAAGACTGGAATGTTGGTTGGTTTGGTATTTTGTTGAAATAGGCTTGGGGTATGCCCATGCATCCGTATGAGCAATGGTAGCCAATCAGCTACTGCTGCATCCTGCTAGCACAGGGCAGGCCCTAGAGGCTCCTGCTATTTTGCCGGTGAGGAAGCGAGGGCCTCTGTGTCAGGCTGCGTGGCCCAACACAGACCTGGCAGCGAAGGTCACCACTGGTCCCACCCCGACTCCACCCCTCCTCAGCCCAGGAATGCCCTCCCGCCTGGAAAATGTGCCATGCCGGTGACCAGCGCACTTACCCCTCGCTGGCTTGCATTGCCACCTCCAGGCAGTGTGGGGCCGGCGCTGGCCTGGTGCTGGCAGTAAGGCCTTCCTGAGGCCCTACCGCTGGCAATGAAGGCGCTTTATGGTGCCCTCACAGAAGAGACGTGGGTGGAACACTCGTACTGCCCGCAGTAAGCCTGATAGGATCAAGCCCGTAATTGTGCCAAATTAAATCAAAATAAGAAGTAAAGGGAATTCTCCCTGCCCCCAAAAGCAAGCTGACTTTTCTCCTTGTGTGCTGAAAACAGCCCTTCCCTCAAATGAGCCTGGTTTTCCTTAATGAGAAGTAGAAAAACTGATCCAGACAGAAGGTTGAAGCCACAACGTGTAGCCCTTGATCTTCAGAAGCATTTTCTATAATGAAACATGTTATTTCCGCAATGTCGGACTATCCCTTGTAGTTTCCAAATGCCTTTACAGAACTATGCTGGACTGTATTTTCCCCCCTTTAAAAAACCCAGAGGCTTTACAAAGCTAACAATAGTAGAAGCTTCCAAACAAGCGACAAGGGTTTTTCTGTGTGTGCAGTTATGGGCCATCATTATTAAATGTCTCTCGTTGGATGGAAGAGGTGCTTCATCACAAACAGCCATTCATCAGCGCTTGCCAAGCCAGCTCACATCTGACCTCTGCAGTAATAATGCTGCATCAAGTAGGCCAACTACCCAGTTTAGCAACAGAGCAGGGAGCGTAAGCTGGCTTCAAGATTAAGTGCACTGCTTCAGGTTTCCATTCCCAGGTGCAATGTGGGCTGATGTTGTATTGATTGCAAAAGTTTACCAGTAAGTATCACAAACAACAATAGCCAGGTCAATGATCGGTGATGCCTGAATATGAATTCCCCCATGGAAGCCTGGTGCACTCTCTGGGCTAAGGCACTATTATCATGATGTCTGAGCACAGGTTGAATAAGGCTTACGCCGAAAGAAAGAGAGTGAGAGCTTCCAGCTTGAAATGACATTTAAGCAGCTTACACTCGGGAACGGGAGGAGAGACAATGATGTAATTATATATTCCCTAGATTCTGACTGCAAGAAAAAAAATCTGTCATCCCTCAATGTTCACAGGTTCACAGGGCCTTCAATGTAATGCTCTTAATACTTCCAAGCAATAAAAGGCTGAGGAATGTAAAAGGAAGGGTCCCAACTCCGATCTATGCAGGCAAATGGCTGGTGGAGATCCGAAGAAGCCAGAAAACCTGGATAAAGAGGACATTTACTTACAATTTTATATGCACTGTGTTCATTCCAGAATAGGCTCATTCCAGTTTACAGGCAATAAACTCATCAGCAATGAAACCTGGAAGAAGATGACATCATCATATTCCACCCTCATGCCTGGGAGTTCATGATCAAGCACTGACCTACGGGCAATGTGAATCACAATGGATGTCCATGAAGGCTCAGGGCACGTGGCCCCAACTTCGCTTATTTACTGCCCAATACAACCAAGCACTGTTTAACGTCTTCTGCCCGCATGTGCAAAAGAGCAATAAAGCACTTTGTGACAATGTTAATAGCTGGTGCACTGGCGAGAAGACCAGAGCCTTCCCCCATGCGCTGGGGGCCATTGAGTACATTGGGCTGTGTACTCACTCTCTAGAGTAGAACACGCGATAGTCTTTTGCTTGTGTGACCCCCAATCTATCACGCAATCCCCAAGGCGTATGGCATAGCCTGTGGTAGATTTCCTTGTGTCATCCCCCCCAAAGTCACTGTCTGCAAAAACTTCCAATTGCAGTGCTCCTTTTGGGGTGATGTGGTACTTGTGGTTACTTGTGCCTTTCAAGTACCTGAGGATACGTTTCAAGGCTATCCAATCTGCCTGTGTGGGATTTGCAGCTTTTCTGCTCAGGTGATTGACTGCAACGCTAATGTCTGGGCGCGTCCAGCACGCTAGATGTGTGAGTGAACCCAACAGTGAAAGGAACATGTTCTGGTTTGGAAATGGTGCAGACTCTTCTGCTTTTTCCCCTCTCCCCATCACTATTGGAGTTGATACAACCTTGCAGTCTTGCATGCCCCATATCTGGAGTAGATCGTGGATCTTTTTCTCCTGACTGAGGAGAAAACCAGCACTGTCAGCTGTGCGTTCGATCTCTACCCCTAGGTATTGACTGACAGGACCAAGACATTTAAGTGCGAATGTCTTTTGCAGTTGTAGTGTGATCTGATTGATCTGTTGTGTTGTCTTTGCAAGGACCAGCAAATCATCAACAAAACATAACAGAACACATAATTTCTCCCCTTTTCCCTTTCTGAAAAGGCATGGATCAGCTGTGGAGGGGGTGAACCCCAATTTTTGCAGCTGCTCTTTAAGGCATAAATGCCAGCTTCTCCCACTTTGTTTCAGCCCATAAACAGCTTTCCTGAGGCGAAAATGTGAGTAATCGCTTTGCACACCTGGAGGTATTGTGATATATACCTCTTCCTGCAGGTCTGCGTGCAAGTAAGCTGTCCCAACATCAAAATGGTGAACCTGATAACCTCTGCTGGCTGCTACGGCAAGCGCTGCGCGTAGCGTGGTGGCTGCAAGTGTTGGTGAATAGATTTCCTCGAAGTCTACCCCCGGAATTTGTTTACAGCCACGGATCACTAAACGGGCTTTCTTTAACGGCTCAGCACCTTCCCTATCCTTGAGAACAAACACCCATCTGGAATCAATTGCGTGTTTTCCAGCTGGTAATGTTGCTGGTTCAAAGACCTTTAAGTCGTGCATTGCCTTCAATTCAGTCCGAATAGCTTGCAGCCATTCTTCCTTCTGGGTTTGCGGTAGATCCATGACATCTTGATATGTCTGAGGTACCTTTCCTACCTCTACCTGGTAGGTTAATCTTTGGGGTGGAACCCCACGCAAAGCCCTTGGAGGAAGGATGCGTCTGGTCGGAACAGCTTGTTCCGGTGTAACTTCCTCTGAAGACGTGCTTGTATCTAATCCTGGAGTGCCCCCCCCTCTTCCAGCAGCCTGTCAGGGCGTGCTGGTGTGGCAGGAGGTGGCTCCTGTCTTTGTAGAGTTCTCTGAGGAGTTGATGCGGGCTGATCGGGAGTGCTTTCTAATCTTGCCTCCCCCCCATTTTCTGCAGCTTGTGTGGGGATGCTGACTGTTCTGTCAGCATGATCTGGCAGTAAACCTTGCTCAGAGAAATCGTAAGAGTTGGATATTGTGACAGTTTTGTGGTCAGGATTGAGGAATTTGAGCGCTTTGCAATTCGGTTCAAACCCAATAAACTGCAGCCGCCTGGCACGCGGGTCATCTTTTCTGCGTGTTTCCCGATCTGCATGTACAAAGGCGTATGATCCAAACGTCTTTAGAAATGCAAGATTGGGAGGTTTGCCGAATAGCTTGGTGTAGGGGACCCCGTCAATCGAACGGTGGTAAACTCGATTTGAAATAAATACAGAATATTTCATCGCCTCTCCCCACAACCCTTTGGGTAGTTTTGACTGCTCCATCAGCGCTCTGACCATGCCCTGGAGCTCACCGTTTTTCCTCTCCGCAACCCCGTTATGTTCTGGGGTGCGGGGAGCGGTGAGTCTGTGGGTGATGCCCTGCCTTTCCAACCATTGAGACATCTCCCCACTCAGAAATTCACCTCCCCGGTCGGTCTGGATCGCCACTATGCGATGGCCAAACCGCCTTTCCGCCCACCTGACCCAATTGCGGATTTTATTAAAAGCCTCAGATTTCTGGCGCAATAAAAATGCAAAACTATACCTCGTAGCATCGTCCACGAGCGTAAGAACGTATTGCGCCCCCCCTGCTGTCTTCTTCACAGGGCCGATTAAGTCCATATGCACCAGCTGTAAGGGGGTTTGAGTCTGGCGGTTGCTGAACTTCGGGATGGATGCGCGATGCGATTTAGTAAGTTTACACACATCACAGTCTACAAAAGCATCGCAGTCTTTTAAGTCCATTCCTCGCACAAGTTCAGCTGTCTTTTTCACATAGTCATGATTTAAATGTCCTAATCGAAGGTGCCACACGTGCCCACAGGATCGGTGCCTTGGTTGATTGAAGCACACAGTTGCCTGTTGATTCCCTGTTGTCTTCGCTCCAAGCACGAACAACCGATACACTCGGGGGACAGCCACACAAAGATTCCCCCTCTCAAGTGTGCAGACGTCGTCTTGGAAAGTCACTTTAAATCCATCTTCTTGGAGGGTGCCAAGACTGAGCAGATTCCTCGACATTGTTGGCACACACAGCACATTCTTCAAGGTAGTCTGCAGTTGTGGCAGAAAAACCTCTCCAGCGCAAACTACTGGCGCTGTTGTTCCATTTGCGAGTGCGACAGTTTCACGATCTGTCTCGCACTTGCTCGTGAGTAAGTCAGCGGATGTTACGATATGGTGGCTTGCTCCCGAGTCCAACAACCAGGATCCTCGCGTGTGCCTACCTTCCGTTGAGCCCACGAAAGCGATACTTGCTTTGGGTTGCTGTGCATGGGGCTTTGGAAACTGTCCTTGCCCCGTGCCCTGCTCACCTTGGGGTTTTTTCTTCTTTTTAGAGCCTCCTTTTTTCTTGGCACACTGGTATGCGAGATGTTGGGTTGATCCGCACACATAGCATTGTCTCACACTGGCGCACACTTGCGCCTGGGACTCATTCTTGGGCTGCTGCTGCTTTTTCCCAGAAATGTTGTTCTTCCCCTTTCGGAACTCTCGCTCCCTCTGGTTGTCTGCCCTTTTGTCCGCTTCCTCGAGAAGCCGTGCGACGACAAGGGTGACAGTCAGTTGTGCTGCAGGGATAGATTCCAAAGTCAGGGTAAACATGTCCCACGTCTCATCCAGGGAATTGAGGATCGCGAAAACTTTGAGCCTTTCCTCGACACGTTCCCCAATCGCCTCAAGATCTTTGAGGTTTTGCTGCATTGCTCTTAGGTGGACCCGTAAGTCCCCCCCCGGTTCAAGACGCGATCGCCACAGCTTGCGTGTCAGAACCATGCTGGAAGTCAGGGATGCACGTGCAAACAACTCTCTTAATGTGGTCCAATAGTCCATAGCATGTCCAAGATCGCGAACATAGACTAAGAGATCCTCTGAGATTGCAAGACCGATGGTCGCCTTCGCCTTCCTGTCAGCTGCTTCTTCTGCAGCGTTCGTGGGAAGCGCTTGAGTGTGCTGCCAAAGGTCTTCCCTTTCCAGCAGCAACCGCATCTTGTGTGCCCATTGCACATAGTTGCTGTCGTTGAGAAGTGGAATGGGAACGTTGAAAGGCGCTGGCTGCTGCGCCATCCCGACTCCGGGCCCAGCGGGCTGCAGCGGTGGAACTTGAGGTGGTATCAGAGGGATGAAAGGACCTTGTCCTGGGACGAGCGGCGGTGGCGGGACAGGTGCTTGGCCGTCGGGAGCCCCCGGAAGGGGAAGGAGAGGTCCGAGATCGTCCGATTCGCTCTCCTCACTTTCCCCGGATTGCTCGGGTTCTCCTGGGTCGCCAACGTCCTCTTCCCCCGCCTCGTCACCGAGGTCTTCTACCTTGACTTCCTCTGTTTCCTCCTTGACTCCACCGATAGCTCCTTCCTCATCAGACATCGGTCAGTATGTCCGCGAGTGTAGGGATGCAGCCGCATTCACCACTCAGTCTCTGCTCCGTGGATTGGGTCCGCGGCAAACCCCTGCAGGGTTACGGCTGAATCTTCCATAACCTGTTGTTTATTTGGAGTGTTTATAGCAGAGTTGGGGGCTTGTGGACCCATTCAGCGCTTGCCTAGCGCGATCGGAGCGGAGGAACGAAGCGATCGCTACATTTCAATAACAAAGTCTTTTATTGGTTACAGTAGCGATAGTCAGAAAGTGAGAAGTTCTATTTGCCGGTCAGCGAAAGCCGGCGAAGGCTTGCCGCGTACAAGCGGCTTTTCAACGCATGTTGTTACATTCTCAGTTACAGTCTCAGTCTCAGTTTCTAGTGCGCACACAGTAAAAATATAAGTTATATAGGAACAAAGGGGTGTAGCCAGAGCATATCTGGTAGGTGGATACCTGAAGACCCTTGTGCCCCATGTTAACCAATGGGGTAACCCTTTGAACATCATGATCTCATGAGAAAGTGGATGTTTGCTAGCCAGCGCTTCCCGTGAGAAACATTGCCTGCTTATGTTACACTATCTAAAGGGAGTTCAGCTACTGTGTAGCAGGTTGCACTAACAAGCTGGGAAGCTGACCACCTCAAGGACACGCAGGTGCTCTATCTGATCTGGAGACGGAGAGACGGAATGCCAGTTTCCACCAGTTCTGGAGTGTGTGGTGTGAAACTGCAACACTGTGTTCATTCCAGAATAGGCTCATTCCAGTTTACAGGCAATAAACTCATCAGCAATGAAACCTGGAAGAAGATGACATCATCATATTCCACCCTCATGCCTGGGAGTTCATGATCAAGCACTGACCTACGGGCAATGTGAATCACAATGGATGTCCATGAAGGCTCAGGGCACGTGGCCCCAACTTCGCTTATTTACTGCCCAATACAACCAAGCACTGTTTAACGTCTTCTGCCCGCATGTGCAAAAGAGCAATAAAGCACTTTGTGACAATGTTAATAGCTGGTGCACTGGCGAGAAGACCAGAGCCTTCCCCCATGCGCTGGGGGCCATTGAGCCACCAGCTGGACCAGAGAAGTGCTCTGCTAGGAAGGAGGGCAGGGAGGGGGTGGGAAGGGGAGGAGATGGGAGTGGTCAGATCGGGCCCAGGAAGGGGCAGGATTGCACCACCAGCATGCGCTGTATCACAGATCAACTTGGACTTGACCTGTTGCAGCTGCTGGGGCTTAACCCAGGGCAAGGGTTAACCAGGTTAAGGGTTAATGCCTCCTTAACCAGGGCTCTCTATACTACAGCCCGCAAGACGGATCCAGTGCCCTTCATTATCCCTCTCCCATGTGAATGGAGCATTCATTGTGTAGGGGAGCCACCGCTTACCCCGAGACGGGTCTGCCTGAAAATCTGGGCGCACAACATGCTGGGGTGACAGAAGTGGCTGGAAGTGGCTGGCCATGGCTAGGTTTTGAGTCAAGAGGCAGTGAGGTAAGAAGGCTCCCTGGCAGAACAGAATGCTTCATTCGTGCCAGGGAAGCCTTTCTGGCCACACAGCAGTCCCCAGTTTGGAGGCCTCTGCCTTCCCCCAACAAGACCTCCTGCACCCAAAATTCCACCCTCCAGGATCCGGTGTGGCCTGCCCCAGCCCTACTGCATCACCACGTGGAGATTTAGACAGGACCGGGCTGTTCATTCATTCAGGTCCCTCTTTTCCTTCCTGCCCTTCTCCCCCAGATGTCAACTCCTCAGTCATTTGCTCCATTTGAAATTGCCCCACATTTCCATTCTAATGAAATGGTACAGTAAAAATGCAATTAACAACCTAACCATCCACTGGCAAGTAACGGAGTACATCTGAGCTGCGTCTGCCTTGGTTTGACAAATCTGAACTTCCCAGCTTCTGTGTGCCCCTCTATTATAAAAATCATGTCCCTTATCCATAATAAGAATCTTCCTTATTAGCGTTTCCACTGTATTAACATTTTATATTTAATGTCAAACTCACAGTTCTCATTTTGCAAAGGGACTTTTATAGAGATGTTATCCACTATTACTACCGCTACATTAAAAGGACATTTTGCAATCATTTTTACTTAGAACCCTTTACACTTTTCCCTTCTCAATAATTTGCAGTGAACTTGTACGTCCCAGGCACTCCGAGTTAACATAAAATATCCTTTTGCACAATTTAAGTTGTGAGCAAATGCAAGTTAAGTAATTATTGTTCACTTAAATACTACTTTAATGTCTTCAAATTGCTGAGCCAAAATAGCACATTGATCTTCCGTTCACCTTTCTAAACTTGTGCAGTTACTTTCAGCTGAAATAATGGCCTTCATAATTTATAAAAAGTTTTTAAACTGTAGTACACAATGCAGTTGTGGGCCGCCCAGGGACAGAGAAAGAGGAGCTCCGCCCCCTCTGCTGGTTCCCTGCTTCCGTGCACCACTCTGCCCTGCCCCCATGCCATGCCAGGCTCCATTTCAGAGCCATATGGAGGCAAGGGATGGTAGGCGGGCCAAACACCGCTCATCACTTCAAAGGGTGAGTCGCCTCATCACCACCCTTCTCTCGCTCTAGCAGCGCTGCACCAAGGCATTTGCCCCCCCTCAAAACGGTAGGACCGCAACTGATACAATGTAGTAGGCTGAAGGCAGACACATCTAATAAAATGCCTTCCTTTTTTATCCTGAGAGCACATCTCTACCAGTAATTTAGATTGCCCTAATAGTTACCCCTGCTTCTCAGAGAACTATAATGCTGTGAGGAGGCTATTTCCATCAAGGGCTATATGCCATGATGGGTTGGGCAACCTCCTAACATTAATAGTACGCTACTTCAGAATGCCAGGTGCAAGGGAGTGGCAACAGGATGCAAGCCTGAGGCACCTGGTGGGCTACTGTGAGATACAGGAAGCTGGACTAGAAGGGCCTTTGGCCTGATCCAGTGGGGCTCTTCTTATGTTCTTAAATCACTAACAAAAAATTCTTAATACCCTCTGCAAACCAGTTCTGTCCCTGGCCCATTTGCAGACTGAGGCCAGAACCGTAGATGTTACCCCCCCAAGTCTGCCGCCCCCCCTGACCCACCAGAAGCCACCAGAGCCTTGAGCGATGTGAATCGCTCCACATGTTGACGCAGTCCTGGTTGGGATTGGGCCATTAGTCACAATCCACTTAAGTCCTTTTGGTTTCAGTGGGACTTAAACACAGTCAGTTGGGGCCACCGCCTGTAAAATAGTATTGCATCTGATATTTTTGAATGAGCATCCATCACTTTAACAAATTAGCAGTATTGGCTCAAATTTACTAGCTGTAGGAAATCTGACCAAGTAGAAAAAACCGGAAGAAATAGCTGTTTTCCTCCTAGACACAGAACACAACAGTTTGAGAGCCCAAATATCAAAAGTGTTTTACAAGCAGGATGAGAAATCTGCCAAAATAACAACAAAAATTTAAAGATAAAAAAAATTGCCACTTTATAAATTACTGCTCATATTAGTGCATATTACCCTTCTGATGCTTTTATGAGCCTTTAGAGAGATACTATTAGCATCATTAAAATTCAGCCTTATTACTGCAAGACACATTGAATTCAATATAAAATCATTTGGTATTTTATTGCTACCTTTTTCTGGGAGATCATAAACAGGTGCTTTGCACTCTATTCTTTTATCGTACAAACACGATACATTGCAAAGAACAAATGAGAGTGATAGAGAAAGAAAATACAGTTTTCCTATATTGCTCTCTGAAATAGGTTTGAATGCCTGCTAGTAAGATAAAAATCAACAAAGCAGTGATGTGCTGAGGTAGAAATGATTGCTATAAAAAGTCATTTAGGTTATAAGAGTAATTTCAATAATGCCAGATATTTGGTGGGAAAGCTCACATTATAAAAGAGAATTTGGCCATACAATTTACTACTATCACTATCACTGAAAATCTCAGTATTATTAATGTGACTATTATTTTATGTACAATATGGAAAACTCTTAACAATGTACGGTATTTTGAATTTCCAGCCTTTTCTCTCAAATAATTGTTTCTTTGAAACAGTTTTCTTCCTTTAACGTTCTTTCTCCTTTTGACCGATGAAATGCTCATATGGACCAAAAGCCAATAAACTTTGCTCAGATTCCTTCTTATGCGCAAGACATTTCTGCATCTGTTAGGAAACCTAGAGGCTGACCGAGGGGAGTAGTGCCTAGTGGTTCATGCTTATCACACTGCTTGCTGCTCTCTACTTCATCGATCTACTGAGTCAGTGGCTGAATGGGGTGGGGACTAGACTAGTGTATATTTACTACCATCCCAGGCTGGGGAAACCAGGCAGAGAAGGGGGTTGTCTGGAACAGTTCTCCCCTCCCAGGAGAGGGTAGAAACTAGTGGTTCTTCTTTAAAATATATCTTGGTAGTGAACATGATTGATTCTAGAGATGCGACAATCCACCCAGTGAACACTGAACATGGAGGCAGTCAAGGAGCCAAAATATAACCAGTATATTGAAACCCCAAATGAAAATTAAACAAAATGGAAACGGATGAGAGAAGAACAAGCAAGCAAGCTGATTAAAAAAACACGCCAGACTAGGTGGCCACAGAGCAGGGCCGGCCTTAAGCCATGTGACCAATGTCCTCACACTGGGCCCCATACTTTGCAGCTAGAATTTCTATGGGCTGTAAGTAGTAATGGCATCTAAATGATTTAGCAACAGGTACTCACTTTTTGATTGGCACTTGTGTTGCCCCCCCCCCCGGAAGTGAGGTCATAGCCGGAACCCAGGAACCACCCCCAGGAACCACCGCGCCTCCTCAGGAGGGAGCCCCAGGCAGCCTACCTGCTCACACTGCTGCTGCCGCCATCAGTCTCCCTCACTCCGCTGCCTGCCTGCCTGCCTGCCTGCCTGGATCTGAGAACGTGCAGGCAACTCAAATGTGCAGGCAATTCAAACGTTGCAGGGGGCGGAGCGGAGCGCCAATGGAGTCGACGAGTGGGCGGGCTAATGGGCGGGGCCAGCCCTAATCCTAGGAATGGGTACTCACGTACCCCCGTGTACCCACTACATGAAATGTCTGGCTGTAAGTCAGTGGGGTGAGCACAGCAGCTTTGCCTTGGGCCTTCCCACCTGCCCCTGCCTCCAGGGAATGCTGACCTTCTGCACTTGCTGGGGATGTGCGTGTGCCTTCTGTGAAACTACCAGTTGGTTCCAAAGGCAGACCTAGCAAAAGACACTTCTCCAGCTATGTGTGAGAGCTTATCAACTGATGATGCCATGGGGTTATCCAGTTGGACTAGGGGAAACCACCTGGCTACTTCATCCCAACCTTTACCTAGATAAAGAAGGGGGGGGTGCTCGGCTGTCCAATTGGTGGGCAAATGTCAGTCTCACTATGAGGCTTCACTAGGAACTACTGCCTTCAGCTGGCCCCAAATATGAAGATAGAGCTATATCCTGCACATGTGGCTTTTGGGGAATGCCTTTTCAGACAAAAAAAGTCTCAGAAGCGCATTCCAGGGGGGCCCTAAGAAACTGTCTTCCATGGACTTCCTCCTTCCTGACTGGGTCTGCTACCACTATGCAAAGCCCAAGGGTACAGAAGTGGTCTTGGGAATCAGCACTGGGTTCTTCTGATGTCACTGGACTCTCAGCAACTGCCAACCATTGCCAGCCCCTTCAGTTGACCCCCCCCCCCCAAAGTGTGATTGCATGCCGTTGGGGCGGATTATACATGCCCAGGGTAGAATGTATGCTGCTAATACTGTCGCGTCATTGCCATAGTTTTAGCAGATTTAGATTTCAGAAATTTTAGCATCATGGATGAGGTACCTTTTTGCTCAGAGAACATAAAGAAGACCTCAGTAGCCCATAAACGATGAACTATGTCTTAGCATTGAATGTATGAACTGTGACAAGCCTTGGGCTCATGCTCTCCTTCTCCTCTCCTTTGCGCTCAAGGAGAAGTGGTTGAAAGCTTCCATTTTCACCTTTTAATAAACCAGTTTCCTGTTACATTCAAGCTCAGGAAATTGTGATTCATTTTAACTATGGCTTGTTCAGGTGAAGCACAATGAAACCATGGTTTCAGATCTTAGTTTGTTGACTAACGTTCCCTTGCCGCGGGGAGGCTCCAGCCTCCCCAACCCAACATTGAATTTTGGCGCCCGCCCTTGCCAATCCAGTGCTGGATAGGATTGTGCCCTTAGTCTTGGCACAATGGGAAGCTACAATTGGAAAGAGGAAACAAATGGAAAAACAAAAGCTTTCAGTCTCCTCCCTTCATAGACAAAGAAGAAGGGGAGAGTGTGTGAGAGATGGGGGCTCACCATGCCTTTCTCATAACACCAAGCAATGGTTTAGCCTTGCAAAAAGCAACTACAAAAAGTATGGGAACTGCAAATGGTGCAGAATCAGTGATGTCATTCAGGGGGAACGGACCAGAACGGGCGTTCCGGATCCTAACGGGCTCCGTGGCTGGTTCCGGGTTCCCAACAAGTGCCAATCAAAAGTGAGTTCCTGTTCCTAAATCATTTGAATGACACCACTGTGCAGAATGCTGTGGTCAAATGATGATGGGAACTACAAAGTGGGAACATATTGCTTCTATCCTGCAAGAGGTACACTGGTTCTGGTTCTGGTTCCAAGATGCTGCTTATTACATTTAAAGGCCTTTATGGATGGGGCCTTTGGCACCTTAAGGACTATTTCTGTTATACGAGACTATCTGCCTATTAAGTTCTTCTAAGGAGGCTTTGTTCCATGCGCTGTCACCAAAGGAGGTTAGGATGGCACATGCAAGACAGGGCCTTCTCTTCTCTGGCCCATAGATGTGGAACTCCTTACTAGGAGTGGTGCTTGAGCCCTACGTCTTGGCATTAAAAGGTGACCAAAACTCCACTAGTTTTGCCTGCCATTTGGCCTCTGGGATGAAACGGCTGCTGCCTGCTGTGATCGTATCGCTGTGACTCTTAACGATGATGTGTTGGTTTTGACCATCTCTGGTATGGTTGCTAATTGGAGTGGTGGATTTGATTGAATCATTGTTTTTATTGTATTTTTATTAGCCGCCTTAAGACCAGTCAAATGAATGGCAAAGGTATTAATGTGAATTGTGTGTGTGTGTGTGTGTGTGTGTGTGTGTGTGTGTGTGTGTGTGTGTAAAGCCTTTGCTGACTCACACATGAGCACTATGAGTGGAAACAACAACACCCACTGATGTCTTTTCTGGCTTTATATCTTCCTGTTTTGGCCACTGGCCAGAAGTATGACATTCTGGTTAGCTGGCAACTTTATTATATGTGTGTGTGGGGGTGTGTGGGGGTGTGGATCCCAGCCCCACGAATGGATTCTTCTGCTTTCCGCACAAATATGTTTTGCATATTGTATGTATCCCACTCAGACTGTTTTAATCATTCTCACGATCACATGTGACCTCACCCTGCCAGACTGTACAGGCCCTTAATCCTTGCTGTAATGTTTTCTCATTAGCTGCTCAGCACCAGCCACACCAGTTGTGGCAGCCTCAGGCTCCACTGGAATTAATTACTCGGAGAAACGCTGCTGTTTTGGCAGTGTCATCCTGAATTTATCACTTGCCACTTAATGGAACTCATCTGACCTAATACCTCTCCGGTGTCACTGGGGGCTTTGCCACCAGATCCACCAGGGTAATAGCAGGGGGTTTTCTGTATGCCGAATGCGCCGGTGTATCTGAGCTCACATCTGCTCAAGGCCTGGATACAATCCTACCCTGGAGGCAAAGCATGCTAACAATGCCCCGAGCAAATTGCAGATTACCGAGACGTCATGTTGCATCTGAAGCTGGGAGTGATTCAGAGGGAGGGCTGATAAGAGAGAATGTTCGCTCTTTGGAGGTGATCATCTTTCATTACTCGGGATGTAACAAGGCTCCCCATTTGCTTCACTGATGTTCGCATGTTCTGGAAGTAATGAAACAGCCGATTTGTGCATAAATGTGTGAGTGGCTCCGAGGGAGGGAGAGCAGGAATTGCTTGCGGAGTGGAGGCCCCTTGGCAATGGTTTTTACAAGTGGTTCAGAAACAGCTCCTTCAAACAACTCTCATTTGCAACTCCATGGTTAGGGCTTGTCATTCATTCTACATCACTTCCTGTTAATATTTTCCTTCCTGGTTGGCCCTATTCCTAGACAGTGGAGGACTTGCCTCTTGCCTGATGGGCTTCCCTACGACTCAGGGCGCAATCCTAACCTGGAGTTAGGCCAGCACAGTTAGGCCAGCAAAGTTTGGCTGGCACAAAGGCCACCGAAAAGCGTGTTTGGACCACTCTCAGAGTCAGGGAGGATGGCGCACGTCTGTGTGCTGGCTTCTGTGACTCCAAGAGTGGTCCAAACATACTTTACAGTGTCCCTTGTGCAGCCAAACTTTGCTGGCCTAACTGTAGAGGCTTAACACCAAGGTAGGATTGCGCTCTCAGTGAGTGCCATCATCTTGTCTTAAATGCACGAGGTTGCACCCCAAATCCTTTTGTTTAACAACAAAACCTTCTGTACAAAACTTGAGGAATAAAACTGACATTTTGTGTATGCCCTGCTGCAAACAGAAGGCTGAAATGCCTACTCCCCTAGCCATAAGGCCTTGATTTAAATGTTTATGGCATTATCCGTACAGATATATATTTTATTACTGTCAAAAAGCAGAAACGACTCCTTGGTGTAAGAAGCCATGAACATCCTAATGATAAAAAGATAAATAAGAAACTCGGCTCAAGTTGCATTTTAATAATGAGGATTCTCAAAACATTTCCCAGGCAACCTTTTCTCTGCCTTTGCCACCCTACAGATTTAGCATAGTAAAGTTAGAGAGATGTATAAGGCCATATAAACATTAATAGTTACCCTATTGTGTTTTAGAAAGACTATTTATAGAGAAAATACAAAATGACTCCCTGAAGTATACTTAGACGTAAGCTACCATAATCTTCCTGCTCATGCAGCAGGAAATCTAATACACCAGCACAATAAAGCTGTAAGAAACAAAGGTTTTATGCAGCATTAAGAGGCACAGCATTAAAATCCCACAAAGTTATTTTTAAGAGCTGCAAAAACGGAAGGCCGTTTTTAGGAAGAATGATAATTTTGTAATCACATGTCGACGACACAGGCTGCAAATGTCTCCAATCCCTCCTGACATTTTCGAGTCAGTTTCACTCTACGATCCCTCTGGGATCTGCGACACAAACATGTTCAAAAAGATCTGAGACGGCAATTTAAAGGCAGTCTTAATCCTAAAGGCAATCAGTTGTGCGTCGCATCTGGGCCCCACCCAACTCCACCTCCGCCTTGCTCAACCTCTTCTTTAATGCCCTCATGTTTAAAAAAAATTGTGGGTTTTGCACAAGACATTTGAATAAAGAAATGCTTCTGGTACAAGTGTGCAAATGCCCCTCCCCCCTAGAATGTGGGTCCAGCCCACAATCGATTACTATATTATACAGGGTGTCCACAAAGTCTCTTTACAATTTCAAACTTGTATTACAAAAACAAATGAAGAGATACATGTATGGAAAGTATACAATATTAGGAGTATATATTGAAGTTTATTTTGCATCAATTAATAAACCTCTGTATGTGCACCATTGGTTGCACGCAGCACATCAAGGCGATAATCGATTTCCTGCCATGTCCGCTGTAGCATAGTCTCATCAATGATGGCAACAGCATCAGTGATCCTTTGCTTCAGGTTCTGTACACGATATCTTTAACGTAGCCCCACAGAAAGAAATCTAGGGGCGTGATATCATTAACACACCTCATCATTTGCATTTTTCGTGATTTCTTGACATGGTAAAGAGACTTTGTGGACACCCTGTATATTTAGCAGAAGGAGATTAACTGTCCCTGTTTACTCCAGCAATGTCTCTTCTTCTTTACCCAGCAGCGTCTTTTCCACTCTTTCTTTCTTTGCTGGTGTTTCTTCTGCGTCTTTTTAGACTATGAGCCCTTTGGGGACAGGAGCCATTGATTGATCGATTTTCACCATTAAGAGCTTTGTGGACTGCTTTTTGCTGAGAAGTGGTATATACAAAGACTGTCATAACAATAAAATAAATTAGTTCAATAATATGGGAAGGGTGTATGGAAGCCTGTAATGTGCAGGTTTCAGCACAGAGACCAAAGCTGCCTTTTCCTTATCTAAGGCAGCGTTCTTCAACCTTGGGGTCGGGACCCTAATGGGGTTCACGGAGCCTCAGATGTGAGGTCGTGGCAACTTAACAGAAATGAAAAGTGTTGAAGACCACTATACTAGAGCACCACCAAGAAAAGGGGGAGGCATCTGGTGTTTCCTGGTGCACCAGCAGACGGTGTCCCAGTCCTGCTCAGGTGTCCCAGTCCTGCAATTTTAGCAATTGCGCTAAAATTCACCAGTGCCAGGGTTCATGGTAACTTTTTCTGCTTTCGCTGATAAGAATATTTGGTTGCAGTCAACAGTGCTGGGAGGCCATTATGGGGGTGGGGAGTAGAGGGCGATGGGGTCCTTGGAGTGAGTGGGATCAACCGTGGGGTGTCCTCCCCCTCCCTGTAATGCCCTCCCAGCACTGTTGACTGCAACCAAATATTCTTATTAGAAGGAAAGGTTACCATGAAGCCTGGCACCGTGAAGCGGTTTTAGCACCACTGCTAAGCACTTTGAACAGGATTGGAACACCATCTCCTGGTACCTGAAGGAGTACAGCAGATGCCTCCCCCTTTTCCTGGTGGTTCTCTATTCCAGTGGCCTTCAACCCCTTTCATTCCTGGAAGTTGCCACGACCCCACGACTGAGGCCCTATGACGTCCTGACAGGGACGAACGGAGGCCTGAGTGCACCCATGGCAGGGCGACAAACCCGTGCCTCCAGGACGTCACCCCGCCCCCATGCGTCATCCAGGCACGCCTCTCTGAGCCCGGAATAGCTCCATTTCGGCGCGTAACAGAGGCGAGGGGGGCGGGCGGGCCGAACAGCGCGCGGTTTCCTCCGTGGACTCCGCGCAATGGCGCCCCGCCGCCCCGCTGCTGCCCAGCGCCCATGGCTCACGCCACCCCGGGCTACAGGGTAAATACGCCTCTGCGCCCTGACCCCAAGGTTGAAGAACATGGGTATAACAAGCAAACCTCCCCACCTTTTCACTGGACAGGCGTGTCTTTACCAAACACACAGCTGCCTCAGACCCCTCGTTTGGACTCTAATACCGGGAACTCCCACAAAGCCCTGCCTCCCACCCACCCACCCTCCCACCCAGCCCCTTCTTTGATGGCTGAGATGTGTCAAGCCAGCTTTTTAAAGCTGCCCCCCTGCATGCAGTCCAGACTGTTGGATCCGGGCCGAGAAGAACTGACAAGCACAAGCGCAGCCCCGAGACTCCTGCATTCCCTCAGTTCCAATAAATTAGGCCACGTTATTCTTTCGAAAGTTATCTTGCGATGCCTGGAACCAAAGTATGTAAATAAGGTGTTTATAATTATGGCATCATTACTTTATTTTCATTCACAAGAGACAGTCGACTAGAATACAATTAAAAATGAGGGCTGTTAACTGATTAAATTTAAATACATTTACATATTATGAAACCCTCAGTATGGACTCCTCTTTGAATTATTGGGAAAAAGGAAAGACTGAGCTTATCACCAAGTTTTGTTTAATAAATAAAAATGATCAGTCACTGTTTTCCCTGTCCCTGTAACATATCCCATAAAAGGGTGCCCTTAACTTTCACCAGCACATATTGATCAAGAAAAGCGAATCAAAAATTTGCCTGTTCTTCAGCCTTGCATCCATCTGGCATCTTTTGCAGCACAGGAGGAATAAAACTTCCTTTGCCACGTTTTGAATTCAGAACATACCAGCTTCATAATGTCTGGAGTATCCAGATGGGAAATGAAGTTATTTCACTTTCTATCAAGGAGCCAGCCACAATTCAGCTAGGGTGATCAGTGCATGCAAACAAGATGAGGTCCATGGATCACTCCTTGGATCCTGTATTTACTATTATTTTTTGTTCTTATAGTGAGGACGATGGGTAAGATATTTCTTGGACAACGTACAAGCAGCCGCAGGGCATACACTCAGAAGCTAGGTTCATAACAAGGCATTCTACTGAGCAGCAAACACACAATGCGGTCCTAGGGATGTCTACTCAGAAGTAAGTCCAATTGTGTGCAGCAAGGCTGACTTCTCGGCAAGTATGTTTAGGATTGCACACTTGTACTGTGGGTGCTGTTGTCACAAATGTGCCACAAAGCACGTCCAGCGCAGACGATAAGGCTTGACCGCCCGCACTTGCCACTCAGAGGCAACAATACAATGAGTTTGATTATCCCCCACATTGTGCAGTCTCTGGGTGAGCGGAGAGGGTGGAACTGGGCAGGGTGAGGGGCAGGACATGTCCGGGGACCACATGGTCCGACCTAGAGGCCCTGTTGTGTGCAACGGCTAAATAGCCAGCACAGACGCAAGGAGATCCATTGGCGGGTCTCTGGGCTTGTGAACACCCCCTTCTCCCAAGGTACCTCTGGTAGCTCCCTCGCTGCCATGGGATGTAGCAGTAGCAGTTTGGCTACCTCTGTGACAGTGGCAACCAGGCAGCTCAGGATTGGGCTGCCCATCATCACGGAATCAAATCAGGAGGTCTGGAATCCTGAATTCGGCACACTGATCTATCCTGCCCATTGCTTCGCATCCCAGACCTCCTATCTATAGTGCCCCATACCATCCCCTACTGTTCTGCCATTCCATTTGTAACCAACATCTTTGTATGTACAAAAGCCCAAGTACTGTAATGTGAATGATGTAAAATCGGCAGTATAGTCTAAGCATACAATTCGGTTTCTTTGTCTGAAGATTGTCATATTGAGTTTACAATGTTTTCATTGTATTTCATTTCGATCAAAATATCCCCTAGCACTTAACATACCCTTAAATATACATAACTGGAAACCCACCTCCTAATTGCTTAGTTTACCTGCCTGTTAATACATGTATGATCTGGTATTTCAAAGACGCTGCAAGTGGGCAATCTTAGAAAGGTTTTCATTGCTTTACATCTTGACAACCAGACATCCACAACTCTGAGGAGCAGAATCTGAACATTTATTTTAGTGGTATTGGTGAAACAAATTTATTCTTCCTGAAAAATCCCTGATTTTTTACTTTGAAAATCAAAAGGCACTCACAAATGCACAGCCAGAGGAAAACGCACAGCAGCCGAAGAAGGGCCGTTTCTTTGTGTTCATTATCAGGAGAAGCAATTGTCATGCAAGCACAGTTGTAAGTAATAATGTGGCCTTTAATGACGGAATGATGGACCTGCCAAACACTAGTTCCTGCCATACACTGCCTGCCTTTCCCTGCTGGAGAGCACAAAGATACCCATCTGGGAGTTATTAACATATCCTCGTCAACTCACAACCAACTTTAACATAATCCATATTTGTTGGAGAAGGTCCAACATCGGCTAGAGAACAGCCGTCACGTGACTCAATGACACATTTCAAACAGCACACATAAAGCATGCTTGGGCAGCTAAGCAATTCCGAAATGCAAATGGCACAAACACTCTTCTGACTAGATAAAAATAACAAATCCCTTTTGGCAAGGAATCTCAGCTACTCCTAACACTGAGTGGAAACATCAGGCAGGGGAGAACGGACAGAGACCCGCTCATTTGGGGTGCTGGTTGTCTTTGCGTTTTTTTTTCCTTTCTTTCTTCACGCATACACTGACAGAGCGAGCACAAAGCCTTACACATTCGTTGCAAGCTGGCTCATGCTATCGTATAGAAAATCCGCCCAGGAAATACAAGCCATACTTGTATTCAGCAAGGTCCAATGCCTCTTTGCATGAGATATGAAAAGACATATTTTTCCAGATAAATGGATGTTAAGCCTCAAGGTGGTTTTGAGGGAAATCTACCCCAAGTCACAGAAAAAGCTCACAGAAAACCTGTATTTGAAAATACAGGTTGAGCCTAATTATCCATGGATTTTCAATCTATAGATTTGGTTCAATATGGACCTGTATTGAGCCAAATTCGGCTCAACCTCAAGCCTCCAAGGATGACTGGAGCTGTGCTCCAGTCGCCTCTGGAAGCTCTTCTGAGGCACGCCAAGGCCACATGCATCTGTGCGTGGACTCAGCAGACCTCAGAATGGTTGTTTAAGTTGAAAAACGCAACTTCTGGTTTTTCTGCAAAACAGGAAGTTATGTTTTTAATGCCTTTTAAGGAATTGTGAGGCCCAGGGAAGCCCTTCAGTACTTCCCCAGACCGCATAATGCCTCATAAGGCATTAAAAATGCAACCTCCAGTTTTGCAGAAAAACTAGAAGTTGTGTTTTTCCCCCCAAAATGATCATTCTGAGGCCCATGGAAACAGCATGCTGATGCAAGTGGCTTTGGCAGGCCTCAGAATGCCCTCTGGACCTGACCAGTACAGTGCTCCAGTCAGGTTTGTGTGTGTGTGTGTGTGGGGGGGGGAAATCCAAGGGTTTAATTACCGGTGGACTTTTTTTATCCATAAAGGTTCCAGGAATGGAACCATTTTGTTGAACGTTTGATAACTGCCATGCAAATGTTCTGACTTTTTGAAAACCCTTCAAGCAAACAAATGAAAACTTTTGTGAAATCTCTGAGGATTGATTTGGCACCGCCAGAGGAGAGATGCAGTACTGAATTTACACTGCAGACATCATCTGGTTCTTTCATCAAAAGAACACATCATATCACAAAACAGGGAAGGTTCAAGACACATTTCAGGGTCACTTGCTGCCCCACATTTTGTAGGGACATTTCACCTCAGATTTAGTCCTCAAAATGGCAACCTGTATTCAAACTGTCAAAAAACACTCGACTCGAGTCAAAGTGACTCATGAATTTCTGTGAGTCAAGTTGCTCTGGGCACTTGCTATGACTTGTGCGCAAGTCGAATAGCAGTGGGCAGAAACACACAACTCGACGCAGGGCGCAATCCTAACATGGAGTTAGGCCAGCAAAGTTTGGCCAGCACATAGGATACCATAAAGAATGTTTGGACCACAGACATGCGCCATCCTCCCAGACTCCAAGAGTGGTCCAAATGTGCTTTATGGTGGCCCTGGTGCCGGCCAAACTTTGCTGGCCTAACTCCATGTTAGGATTGCGTCCGCAGACTCGAGATCAGTGACTCATTCCCAACACTGAGATCTGGTAATGTGCCATAATCTTGTAAGGCCATCAGAGTTGCCATACTGGATCAGACCGAAGCTCCATTTTGTCCAGTGCACTGTTGCTGACAGTGGCCAACCAGACGCCCTGGGTAGGTTTCCAGCCAAGCCTGCAATTAGCATACACTCAACAAAAGTATACTACTGCCTTTATACATGGATGTTTTGTTTCCATCCGCTGAGGCTAACAGTCGCATATAGACGATCCCCCTTGAATTGGTCTCATCCATTTTTAAAAGGTGGCTCAATGTGCAGCCGTCATAACACCAGTCAGCAAACGTGAAGGCGCGAGAAAGAAAAGCCAGGCTTCAACCTGCTCGTCAGTGATACTGAAGGAGAAAAGTACCATCAAAGGTTTCCAATGCCAGATGATGCAGGTGAGGAAAGATCAGCCTCCCCCTCACAGGAAGAGATCATGCTGTTATCCCATGTGGGAGTTAAAATGTTGGCTGCCCTCAGAGACAGGATAGTGGATCAGATGAATGAACAGCTGGATGATCTGACAAGACAGTTTCTCCGCTCCTTGGGGATGAAACACAGGAGCCCATTCTGAAATTCGCTTAAATATTTTTTCCCCTGGCAGAGAGACTCCCTGAATAAGTAGCATGGAATGCTTGCAGTCCCAAAACCCTCCTGTACCGTGGGCACATGCTGGAATTGACATACCCCCCTATGTGTAAGGGTTACGTGTAATCTCCATATGCACAGTCATAAAACTTTCCTTAGCCAACGGCCATAAAGTCCATTGTACACAGTGGACTTTATGACATTTAGGGCCTGATCCCTTCAGGCAAAGGGCGGGTGGTACAAGCGTACTGCCCGTACTGCTGTCGTGAAGGTGACATAAAGCATCTTCACTGCCAGCAACGAGGCTGTGGGAAGACATTACCACCAGCTCCAGGATAGTCCAGTTCCACACCTCCCTGAGGCGGCAACACAAGCCAACAAGCGGTAAGTGCACCTGTTGCTGGTGTTGCAATCCTCTCAGGTGGGTCGGGAGTGTGTTCTTAGGTGGGGGAGGGGTGGAGCGGAGATGGGACTGGCGGTGACCTTCGCTGCTGGATCCCGATGTCCTTATTGGGCTGTGGGGTCTGACATGGAGGCCCTCACCTTTTGCCCACTTTGCCCCAGTGGTGTCATCTACTCTCGCGGAGACAGAACGCTGGGCAGGACTTACATTTGTTTGGCTGCCTGCCCGTTTGCTTCCACCGTCCTTCCTGCTCGCTCAGGCACCCAGCGCCCCCCCCCATCCATCCCCCCCACGTCCACCACGGAGCTGGGCGAGCAGCGGTGGGGCGCGGCGACAGAGGGCAGCCCGCGTGGCGGGGGGGAAGGTGGCGGAACCGTACGGACCGGGCTGCCAATCAAACATACGTCCTGCCCAGCGTTCCGTCTCCGCAAGAGTAGATGACACCACTGCTTTGCCCCCTTACCCACCTTGTGTCCTGTCCTGGGGGAAGGGAACAAGTGTCCCCTTCCTCCCAGGAGCCTCCAGTGCCTTCCTGGTGGTGGTGGGATGCAGCAGTAGCCCACATGGCTGCCATTGCTTGTATGGGTGCACAAGCAGGTCAGGATTGGGCTCTTGGAAGGCAGGCCTCTGAATTAACACATTCACCCTTTGTGGAAGAGCTCTGTAATGTGCATCTACATGAAATGTATTTCCCTGGAGGCTGTGTGCTCCTCACTGGTGCCTACTGCAGGTAGAGAAACCATCCAAAGCGCATTTTAAAAATGCTCAGAAAGCTCCAAACCTCCTCTCTTCACTCATGACTGCCCTGCCATTTCTGGAAATTATCATTCCTTTCCCGAGTTCCCTGCTGTGCAACATCAGTGCTAAAGTCACTCACCTAGCTGTGTTCACAAACTCCCAAGTTTCGGAGAACGCTTGACCATCTGACCTGCAAAATGGCCCAATCCGCTGCAAGGGGACAGGGACATTTGACCCTGCTCTGGACAGAGATAGTTTTAGAGCCCAATCCTATCCAGACAAGAGCAGCAGGTGTCAAATGCCCACCCGAGTATCTTGTGCTGGATCCAAGGATCCTCTTACCCTGAATAAAGCCCTAGCCTGCCCCAGGCTCCATGGCTTGATATGGAATATAGGATATGGTGGCAAAGTCTGCCACCATCTTTTTTCCTGGAACCCAGCCCTCCCCCACCAAATCAAACCTCACTACTGCAACTTACCATTTGGCCCTCCTGCAATGTCCCCTCGGTGCCAGCGCTGTATTAGTAGCAATGGCAGTAAAATGCCTTACAGCACTTTTACCACAGCTGGCGCCGGCAGTATGAGTGTCCTGCCCGCACTGGAGCCTTTAGGATTGGGCTGTAATTACGTCATTTCTAGCCGTGGCTTATGCGTAGGTAGCTTCATCAGGTTTTGTGCATTTTCAGTTGCTTCTAATTCCAAGGCCTATATTTGTCTAAGTTCAGGTGCTGGTTCTGTTTGACCTTTGCCCGTTTCCCTAGGTAGGTGCAGGTGCTCAGGAGCTGGGATTGGCCAGGTCAGTGGTTTCCCAGGGTTGTTCCTCTAGCAGCCAACTTCTGTGCTGAGGGAACCCTCGCAAGTGGGCTCACTCCAGATGAGGGGCTCAGATGAGGTGATAAAGAACTGGTGCCTCTTTGGTGGCACTATCTACCCCTTTTCTGGATAACTCAGTGGTTCTCAACTTATCACACTCACGGTGCCCTGATTGTGCCCTGACAGCATATAGGAGGCTGTCACTGTGGTACCATCGTCAGCTGTCCCACACACCGCCATCTTGAACCACATGGAGAAGTCTCCCATGATTCAAGTTGGAGGTGTCCAGGAGAACTGGTAAGAAGAAGCTGCCAGGGACATCTACAATGTGGGAACCCCTGCAGACAACTCCTAGCCTTCTGTGAGGTATCTGAGGGAACTGTAGGAAGGCCATGAGCATGCATTGTGTGCCTTTCATTCCCCCCACTCCTACAGAGTGGGGCTGTGACAGCCGCACCGCATCCATAAGGGCTTAAAATTATGGAAGGGCTCCAACACCAGCCATTTGTCATCCATCACTTCCGAAAGCTTTAAAAAAAATAAATCTACACATGTTCAACAGAGCTATTGGGACGCCACACAAATTGCTCTAGGAAAGGAGGTCCAGCATAGTGCTGGTTCTTCTGCAGGCAGCAACAATGAGGTGGTGGGGGGAATTAATTACTTTTGAGCAGATGACTCACAACACTTGACAATGGAAAGAGAGCGGCTTACTAACAGCAGCAGCAGCAGCATTTATTCTTTTGTCTTACTGACAGTGCTGCCACCCCTGCAATCTTTTTCCTTCTAAATTCATCTCAGGAACCGTGGACCAAACAAATCCATCAGAGCAGATTTTTAGCTGCCATCCTCTACCCAGTTCCCCCGGAGTCCGCCCCCACTGAACACGGCACATAGCCCTGGGCTGCACATCACCCTCGCCATTCAATGTATTCACCCCCTGCCTTGAATGTGAAAACTGCTTTCCAGACTCCTTTAGGGCAGAGCTCCTTCGCAGAGCGCAGACTGTTTGAATTACGCCCTGCTTTTTTATGGTAGGAATGGAAATAACTAATGAAGCTCACTTGCCCCAGGACCCCACTTCTGACCCACGTGAAAACAGGTGCGGGGGTTGAGCCTGGGTCTGAACATGAACTGGAGAACGTGTCTGGTACACACACATCAACATGCATTCCAGCCACTCGGTCTCTGAGGCCATATATTGCGTTACAAAATATTTCGCATTTTCCTCCCCGCCTTTGAAAACGGGCACAGGGGCCAAGCAGGTGTTCAAACTTCAAACCGATCATGATATCACAAAGCTCCAGAAAAGATGTTTCACCACCATTTCTCAGTCTTCGGGCCAGACACTGCATTGCAGCATAGTTTACATTTTCCGTGTCCCTTGAAAACAGGTGTGTTTGTGTGTGTGTGTGTGTGGGGGGTGTTTCCAGGTGTGGAATACAGAGTGGCATTCTGAGTGGGCCGCTGGGTTTCTATTCCAATGCCTTGGGGGAGATATCTGGTAGTGCCATGGTTCCCAAACTGTGGGTTCGTTTGTACCCACCAGTAGATGCAGGCCAATTTCAGGTGGGTCGCGAAGCACCTAGAGCAGCCATATTGAAAATATGGGAAGATGCTGGGAAGGGGGGGGGCTATGTGGTTCTTTTGTTTGTGTCAAGGTTGTAAATAGACTTTTTTTCTTTCTGATTCACTTTGCAATTGGAAAATGGCTGAGAAATAACCCAACTTATTGCTGCATTCTCAGGAAAGCAGCAGACTCTGGCATCACAATGACTGCATTTCTGGCCGTGACATCACTTCTGGCGGGTCCCAGACAGATTGTCATTGTTAAAAGTGGGTCCCTGGTGCTGAAACGTTTGAGAACCACAGTGATAGTGTATAGATTTATATATTTTGTGCCCCCTATGAAAATGGGGGTTAATCAATTTATTACATGTCTTTCCCATCTTTGCTCCAAGAAGCTAAGGGCAGCATACACGATTTGCCCCTTTCTTCATTTTATCCCCTTCATTTCATCCACACAACAACCCTGTGAGGTAGATTAGGCCGAGAGATTGGCCCCAGGTCACCCTTGGTCACTGTTTGGGAAGGGGCTGCAGTTTAATGGAAGAATATCTACCTTGCATGTAGAAGGTGCCGGGTTCAATCCTCTTCAGTGTGGGAGAAAGGGCGGGGTATAAATTCTCCAAATAAATAAAAATGTTAACAGGGCAGTGAAAAATTGGAGAGCTGCTGCCAGTCAGTGTTGATAATACTCAGCTAAATCATAGAACAATGGAGTTGGAAGGGACCTACAAGGTCATCTAGTCCAACCCCATGCCTGAAGCAGGAAGACCTAGAGCATCTCCAGCAGGTGCCTGTCAAGCCTCTGCTTGAAGACCTCCAGGAAGGGAGAATCTCCCTTGGCAACCTGTTCCACTGTCAAACCGCCCAGACCATTAAGAATTTCTTCCTGCTGTCCAGCTGGAATCTCCTCTCTTGCAGTCTCTTGCAGTTTGTGCCCTTTGGACCTATTCTCTGAGGCAGTGAAGAACAAATTTGTGCCTTCTTCCATATGACAGTCCAGCTTCCGACGTTCCGCCCTGTGAGCTGTATGACTGGGGCGGGGGGGGGGGGGTTCAACATGGAGTTCTTGCTTGCAGTGCAGTGGGAGCCTTTGAGTTGAGCGGAGCCCTGTCCAGGAGGGCAGAAACAGAAAGATATCGCGAGTGATTCTGCATCCGCATTCTGACAATGTTCAAAAGTGTGGAAGAAAAACAGAAATAAGAGACTTGGCACCAATTTAAAGGTGAACACTTTGAGCACAATCCTACCTTATGCCGGCCTAGTATGGCCGACATAGCAGGGTCATATTCAGAGCAAGGCCCATTTGGAGGCGGCAGCAGCAATGTGCAGGACAAGGGGAGGTTTTCCCCTTGCACCCGCATAAGCCCCAGTCACCCCCATGGGTCTGCTTGGATCTGCGCCGGCAAAATAGCAGGCACAGAGAAACATGCACGGGAGTGGGCCACCATGGCCGGGAACCGGCGTTAGGATATGGCACTACGGCCATCCTGCATCACACTCGCATCATAACTGCCATCTCCGCCCACTGCTCCGCCCAGTTACGCCCCTGGAATGCCTCTGGAACGCCCTCACGGGGGCCCTGCACTGACTGAGTGACGCTGGCACTCAACTGGCGCAAATCCGGCACTGCTGACGGTTGTGGCGGCGCCCGACTGTTGGTGCTGCTGCTTGTGCTGGTTGAGTGCCGTAGCACCAACACGGACGCACTTTACAGCACGTCCACAACAGTGTTTGACCGGCGCAAGAGTGCAGCGCTGGCGCTAAGGGGGGTATAGGATTGCGTTGTTTGTGAGAGAGCTGTAGTTGAGGTAACATTACACAGGAGTCACCACAAGCCAAACAGGTGGCAAGCAAGAACATACATCACATTATCTGGGCAACTGATTTAACATTATCAGAATACAGGAATGTTATTTTCTAGCTATTTTCATTTGCTGGAATGCTAACCTGTGGTATGAGGTCATCTTATTAATACTTTATTATTGTTATTAATAAACAAATTCTTTCTAGATCACTTTTTTTTCTATTGGGTCCCGATAAGATTGTCATTTTAAAAAGTGGATCCTAGTGCTCAATAGTTTGGGACGCACTGATCTATAGTGTCGTATTATCCCATTGCATTGATTAAATAATTCTGCAATGCTCTCAAATGTACCCAAAAGGTTTTGAATTTTGTAACGTTTGATGTTCAAAAACGAATATGACGCACGACCTTTGAAGACCTTATCGGAGATATTTTCTGGCCTCATCTCTCTGTCACACAGGATAGATTCCAAAATAGGCCTGTGCATTAGAAAAAACTTAGTGTAAACAATGCTTGCCCATTAAACTTCAGTTTAGCATTAGAACTGCTGTCCAAAGATTACAGTTAAAGATAACAGAAGTGTCACTATATTCTCCTGTGTAGTTCAGTCATGACCCTAATTAATATGTCTAAGTTAGGCATGTATTTCTTCAAGTAATGGGTGGTTTTGTTTGGACAATTAGGGAGAGCTGACAAGGAAATTTTCCATCAAACTGGGTCATAAAAAGTACATTATTCAGCATTATTATGAGTAAAGCAGTATTTATTACCTGAACTTTACAATACACCATTATCAATCATTACCTGCCATTAAGGTATGTTAACATGAGATCAAAGGGACAGAGCCAAGTTAAACAAACAGAGACACACAAAAGCTTTCTCAAACAGAAAATTCCTTCATGTGAAGCAAGTGTAGCCAAAGGTATTGTTTGATCTCCACTTCTATTAACAACAGCAGTAATCAACCGAAAGTTGCTGCCATTATTATTATTATTATTATTATTATTATTATTAATCCATTCATAAAAACGTATGAACTCAAACATTACAACACATACATTTAAAGCTGCACCCCCGTGTCGGCGCTACAGCAATGGGACCTTTGCGCCCGCACTGCACCTCTCTTGCATTGGCCGAAGCCGGCCAGTGCAAGGGAGGTGCCATGGTGGGATGGGGGAGGGAGTGGGCGGGGAGGGCGGTTCTGGGCAGGCCGTGGGCGGGGAGTGGGTGAGCCGGCAGGTGTGCCGGCCTGGGAGGTTGGTGGGCTTGGGATTTGGCCATAAGGCCAAATCCTAAGCCCGATTGGGAGGCTGTGCAGCCCTGAATCAGGCTTCGCGGTGTCCTTGGATCTGCGCCTGCTGTTTAAATCCGAGGAGCTCATAGTGGGAGGCTGAACGTGCCCTTGCCATGGGGAGGCTCCAGCCTTACCTATACTGCGTTAGGATATGGCACAGGCTGGCCAGCCTCGCCATTCCGACACAGTATAGGATTGCGCCCTCCGTCTTATTATGCACCAGATCTCCCTACACTTGATCTTCTCTTCTATACCTCTACTGGCAGCAGCGCCTGGGCATTGACATCACAGTGGCATGCAACACCGTGACATCACACGACACGCTGATGTCACTTCTGTGTTTGGAGGGGTGCAGCTTTGCAATGTGCCTGCCTTTCCCCCTTCCTTTGGCAGCTTCCCTGCCGACTCTCCTCTTCTGCCAAGCCACGGCAGACCTTCGAACGCAGCGCTGCACTCAGACGTTTGCCGCGGCTTCACAGAAGACAAGAGTCAACCCCAAAGCTAGCAGCAGCTTCCTGCCTGGCTCTCGGCTTCTGCTTACCCCAGTGGGAACAAAGCAGGGCCTCTGCCCAGGTTGTGTGGTCTGTGGGCATGTGATACAGAAGTAAGGTCAATGCCTGGAAACCCCATTAGGATTCCTTGAGATCCATGATATAAGAAAGCCATGGTACAAAAATGGTAATCAAATAAAATGGTAATAAAATGATCAACGATAGCAAAAAAAAACTCAAACGTTTGCTTCTGAAGCTGTTGCTGGCTGGGCTGACCTGTGTTTATGTTCTACTGTGGTTAGGGCTGGATTAAGCTAGTGCGGAACCCATAGCATATGTTATACAGCCCCTCCCAACCCCATTCTGCCGTCAACCCACCCCTCCTCCAGCCGATGTGGAGCTAACCTGCTCCAGCATGTGCTGGTCCTCGGTGGTGCCAGCAGGTCAGCACACGCCTTCCAAGTTCCTGCAAGGCAGCACATGCCTTGAACGCTTCCACTGTTGCAATGTGCTTTCCAGCACATTTGCGCCAGCCAGCGCTAGCAGATCACACACCCTGCTGGCACTGAGACAAAGTGGGATTGCGCCCACAGATAAATTTGAACAAAATTATTTCTTCGTGTCATGTTATTCATGACGTCCGTGCAGCTCCTCAGATCCGTAAACAACAGGGTAGCCAGATTGTGAGAGGCTGATTTCACCAGAGGCAGCTTGTAAGCATTTAGTGCGGGGGCCCTCAAAAATATGGGGCCCGTAGCATATGCTACGTTTGCTACTAGGTTAATCCAGCAAATGTTCAAATTTAGAAGAACCCCCCCCCGAAGAAGTGAATGTAAAGCAGAGAAAATTGTAAGACAGAAAAAAAAAACATTAAACGCAAATGTGCAGTGGTGTTAACAGGTCCCTCTGTCCAAATTGCCAAATGGTCTTCCATAACTTCAAAGGGTCTCAGGGCATGATGTAAAGGCACATGAACGCACATCTGGAAGCTCCTGTACCTAGATGTACCACGGTGAATCCTATGAAAGAAAGGTGAGATAGCCATGTCATTCACGACAGGCAGCGCAATCTTAGCATGCCCTTAGTGTTGACACTACGTGGTGGCGTCAACACGTCATCAGTAGCGCCGATGCGTGGGTGCCGATTGGCACCCCTGCGTCAGCACTACAGTAACAGGACTGGTGCTGGCAGCACTGGTCCTGTTGCGCCCGCGCTCATGTCGGCCGAAGCCAGGGGAGCGAGGGAGGCTCTGTGTTGGGCCACATGGGGGATTAGCTGTGGGAGGGAGATTGTGGGTGGGGGGAGGGCCGGACCTGGGTGGACTCCATAAGGCTGAATCCTAGGCCCATCCAAAAGGCTGCGTGGCCCCAATTCGGGCCGTGCGGTCTCCTCAGATCTGCGCCTGCTGTTTAGGCCTTGCCGTTGTGCCCTTGCCGTTGGGAGGCTCCATCCTCCACTACACTGCGCTAGGGTTTGGCACAGACCGGCCAGCCTTGCCAATCCAGCACAGTATACGATTGCACTCTAAATCAAGTCTGCATCATATTAGTGATAGGCTAGACCAGTCACAAGCATTGGTGCCAATTGCTGGGGCAGAGACAAAATTCTGCACAGGACACCCTCACGGTGCCCCGATAAATGCATTGGGTTCTACCCTTGACTCTAGTGCCAAGAGATCAGGTGTCACTCTGGCTAAGGAGGCCTTCTGATGGTCATTGCCTGTAGGCCTTGTCCAATCTGACCAACATCTGATGACATCTGTGACAATAGCTGCATCCACAGAAGCCACAGGAGCCAGTAGTATATTTTGCCAGGCACAAAATATCTTCTCATAGGCTTTGTAGCAATTATCTATTGCTTTGGGTTTCAGAGTTAAAGAGGTTGTGCCATAGCTAAGGCATGACACACGAAATCCAAAGAGAGATGTGATATTAAATGCTGAATTGGGAGCGCAATCCTAATCTGGAGTTAGGTCGGCACAGTTAGGCTAGCAAAGTTTGGCCAGCAACAGGGCCACCTTAAAGCGTGTTTGGATCACTCTTGGAGTCAGGGAGGATGGTGCAAGTCTGTGTGCTGGCCTCTCTGACTCTGAGAGTGGTCCAAACAAATGTTATGGTGTCCTTTGTGCAGGCCAAACTTTGCTGGCCTAACTGTGCCGGCTTAATGCCAGGTTAGGATTGCGCTCTGGATGTCTTAAAATCTGAAAATGCTTTTCCTCCACTGGCCATTTATTGATGGACACACTTACCAGACAGTAATACTTACAGACATTGGCGCTTACTTCTGAATACACATGCCTAGTATTGTATTTTAAGTGATGCTCTGCATGCCAACCCAACTTAGTGCAAACCCCCGAAGCCATAATACAAACATATGACTAAAATAGCCAAACATTAAGATAACCATTTTTACATTTACTCTGATTCTGAGCAAGTTCTTGACATGTTCTGCTGCTCTGAACAAGGGCCGTATTTTATTTCCAAGGCAGTGGACACAATCTGGAGAATATGTCTCACTACAGACACAGCGTTTTGCTAGGTCCTTAATTTCCTTATAGCCTATGATAACTTTACATGGTCTGACAACCTAGTGAGATCCTGATTAAACCCAAATCCCTTTGAACTTTGTTAGCAGAACAGTTCTCAAAACTCATTTGAGAGAGTTAGCCAAGCCGTTTGTGTGCTAGTTGAAGAGGACGAGACCGCTTGCAAAACATCTGCTCCTGGAGCATTACTAATATGTATTGATTGTTAAAGGCATCTGGTCAACGGGAACATGAAAGAAACATCATACACTTGTGCACTTTGTAATGGTGTCTTTGGGAGTTATGTGATGGGTACCAAGGAAGACTTCACCCATGAACAGAAAGCATACAATAATATAGCACGACAAGCGACAACAGTCCTATGAATTGACAGATTCACATTCACAGAGTCAACTTCATTTCCTGCAACTCTTTTCTAGGAGGACTCACATAACCATATCCAGTGGTGGGATTCAGGGGGTTCGCCCAGGTTCTATAGAACCGGTTGTTAAATGGCCTGGCCCCGCCCACTTGTTTACCTCGGCTGGCTTCGGTTTTTTTTTGCTCCGGCTATGACGTCATAGAACCGGTCGTTAATTTATTTGAATCCCACCACTGACCATATCCTTTTCTCTATGGTGAGTTCTATAGCAGCTGTGGACTTGTCAACTGTGGTCCACTGTGCATTTTAGGTTTGCCAGGCCAACAGTAACAGTAAAGCCCAATATGAATTCGGCTGTTTCACACAACTCTCTCCCAGCCTTTACCCCAAAAACGTTGATGGGAAGGCCAATTATATTTTGGGCTTATGGTGGTGGATCTCACAATCTACCACTGTAAGTCTAGGTGTGACATCTTAAAAGTTGTGCTGATGTTGTGCACTGTGGGACCACTAGGGCAATGGGCAGAGGCCTTGTGCACAAAACGGAGAAGCACTGGAGCAGACCAGGTGGGGGAGTGGCAATGTGTGGGTGGCTTGAGGGAGGGTTTCCGTGGGGAGTGGGGTGGGCAGGGTGTGATTGGCAGTTGGGAGGAGGAAGATCTCAGGAGCAGCAGCACACACCAAGATCCGTTCTCTCTTCTTCAATATCCCTTGAGGCAACTTGGATTTATGCCAGCTACCATAGGTCGAAGAGACCCATTGGTGGACAGGTGCCCGAGAGAGAGGAAAGCAAAAAAATATATTTTTAATTACCTCTCCCAGGCCATCAGGTCACCCCCCCCCCCATAGGATGGAGCCCACACTCCAGCAGCGTGTGCTCCAGAAGGACAGCAGAATCACATGAACTGGTGGGGGACAGGGTCAGGGCACTGCATGTGAAAAAGAGCATGCAGCCATGCACACACATGGGGCTACACAGTCATGCCTTGGCATCCACGGTGGTTCCGTTCCACGGATAATGAAAGCCATAGGTCAGTGCACGCCAGACCTCTGAACATGACCGGTTGCGTCCAGAGGGTGTTTGAATGGTGCTAAAGCCACCTTACTTGCCGTAAGTGGCTGGTGAGCCACAACTATTCCAAGTTAAATCATCACGGCAATTTTTCCCTGCTTCTTCTTCTTCTGCGTCGCTATTTGCTGCTTTAACTCAACCTGATCTACTGCTTTTGTTTTATCTGCATGATATTACCTTTACAGCTCATTTTTTAATTGCATGTCACTGCTAACCTCCTTGTAAAGAGACAGGGCTCTGCCATTCCTACTAATTATCCAAATCACCAGTCACTGTTTGTATGTGTGTGGCCTTGCTGAAAGCTTTTAACCACAAGTAATGTCACTAAATCAAAGCAAGTTGGAGTGGTTTCCGTGGAACGACTTACTAATAAATGCTACTTGACATTCCTTTCAGGCCATTTGGAGGCATTGTTTCCAAGATTACAGTTACTTAAATGGAACAATTAATTTTGCTGGGAGAAAAATAGGGAAGGACGGAAGGGCAGACTGTATATAGTTGGTGAATACACTGGCAATAGATTTTTTTTAACAAGAGAGCCGCAAAGTAGGAACTCCGGATTCTGCGGTGGGGAAAATCTCAGCTCAATGCAACTGCCATCATATCACCATTGGGGGTAGTTGAAGGCCTGAATCAAACTTGCTGCTTTAATTGCTGGAAATAAAGCAAAACATTTTTTTTTTCCTGGGGGAAGTTTGCTATATCTCTGTACATAGTAGGCTAAATGCCATCACACAGCATGGGCAGAATTCGTTTTCCCGACATTTATGGATGTTACAGTTACAGTTACAGTTTTTATATAACTATATAAAAATAGTTATATTTGCCACATATCTGCACCCAGGGCCATATTAACCCACAGCAGGGCCACCAGGCTTTCAGGTATTTTGGGCCCCCTCCTGTCACACTGAGGGCGCAATCCAACCCAGCACCGGAATGGCAAGGCTGACCAGCCAGTGCCATATCTGACACTGGGTTGGGGAGGCTGGAGCCTCCCCGCGGCAAGGGAACATTCGTTCCCTTACCGTATGGGAGGCTCCAGCCTCCCCTATGCGCTTCTTGAATCAGCGCCCACTAAAGACCGGGGACAGATCTGAGGAGACCGCGCAGCCTGAAGTGGGGCCGCGTGGCCTCTCCAACAGGCCTAGGATCCAGCCTTATGGTTGAATCTGAGACCTGCCCATGTCCCGCCCTCATCCCGCCCACATTCCGCCTTCCTCCTGCCAATCCCCAGGGTGCAGTGTCATGGTGCCTCCCTACTTTGGCCAACGCAAGGGAGGTGCTGTGCAGGGGTCGGCGCTGCCAGCAGTGCTGGCCCTGTAGCCTTAGTTCCGATGCGGGGCACCCGATGCGGGGCAGCCATCTTGGAAGCTGCAGTCCCTACTCTTGTGAATGTTACCAGTTTGAATTTTCAAGTCTGGTTCTGAAAAACACCGAATGATTCCAAACTCAGTGCAAACCATGATTCCAAACTCAGATTCCAAACCATGTGCATTTTCCCAAACCCTGTTTCCATTTAGACATTGACTACTTCATGATGGCAACTATTGAACAGGCCAATTAGCTAACGGCATGTTTACAGATTCCAACACACACTGATAGATGTACTATACAGTGGAACGGCATCAATGATTTGGGAACAGGGGGATTCGTACCAGAAAATAGGAGTTCGTGGTGCAGTCCCTATGATGTGCGCCATTCCTAGATTTCTCAGGAAGAAGAATGTCAGTCATTCGTTCAACAGATCCTTACAGCCAAATCCTAGCCTCCCCCCACCCAGTGGTGCAGCCATGCCAAAAATGAGTGCGTTGTATCCAGTGAGGGTCAGTGCATCAGAAAGCTTTGGAGGGAAAGGGGCATTTAAATCTCCTTACATAAGCTTCCTGCTTCTTCATAAGCTTCCTGCTTCTCAATGGGTCTCCTTGGGTCATCACTGTTGGATCCACCCCACTCCTGCAGCCTCCTTGCCCAGTTTTGCTCCTTACTTGCTCCGGCAGCTAGAGAGCTCCTGCCAGCAAAAACCCGATGTGGGCTGCTATCCCTTGTGTTGAAAGTTGGGGTACAAACAGTGGTGGGATTCAAATGAATTAACAACCGGTTCTATGACATCATAGCCGGAGCCAAAAAAAACCCGAAGCCAGCCGAGGTAAGCGAGTGGGCGGGGCCCGGCCATTTAACAACCGGTTCTATAGAACCTGGGTGACCCCCCTGAATCCCGCCACTGGGTACAAATACTTTTTAAAAGTATCAGAAGCCCTTGGATGGGTGATCCTTGTTTGGTTTTTTTTTTCTCATTTTATTGAAGTCTGTTGTTTGTTTTGTTCTTGGACAATTTCTGGATGTCCCACAATTTCATAGGCAATACCTGTCCTACTTAACCTTTTTTGTCTGTGCCCACATTTAGTGTCACTTAAAAATTGTTTTCACCCAAATAATCCCCAGCAGACTAATCCCAAGAGTAAGAAGAGCACCAATATAGAAAACAAGCAAAAAGCAAGTGGCGGTAGTGAGGCACAACAGGGAGAAATTGAAACAAGTCAGCCCAAACCACCTTACCTTCACAGATGAAAACAGGGATACTATTGTGTACGCTAGTCTAGTGGTTCTCAAACTTTTTAGACTGGGACCAACTTTTTAGGACAGCACTCATGTCAGGGCCAACTGGAAGTGATGTCATAGTCAAAAGTGAAATCCTCAAGCAGGAAGTGCTGTCATTTTGACATAATAAAATGACACTTCTAGAATGCAAACTGGCATCCTTCGATTGCAGCAATTGTACAACCATGAAGCATCAAGCAAGATTAGGACAAAACGTTATGTAAAAGCACTGAACTAAAAACAAAATTAAACATTAATTAAACAAAAAACCTCACTTGAAAATTCAAACTGTTAACATTCACAAAACGTTTATCGCAAGAGTAAGGTCTGCAGCTTCCAAGATGGCTGCTCCCAGCTTTCCGCGACATTAGGTTGTGACCCACCAAGTGGGTCCCAACCCACAGTTTGAGAAATACTGCTCTAGTCTTGTGCTCTCATACTGTGAGTATCTGAAGCCATGCCGCTTCACGATATACTCTTGATGGGGCCTTCTCTGCCTGATGTACCTACATAGCAGAGATTTCCAATGGCATATTGGTGTGCCGCAAATGGTCTGTATGTGTGCTGTGGGAGTTTGGAGGAGGGTCACTTCCTGGTAGGGCTATTGGGTGATGTGAGCCTCCGACAAGCAGGGTAGTGTGCCTTGTCAATTGTAAAAAAAATGGTGTGTTGGCAATTTTAATTTCATATCAATGTGCCAGGAGATTTTAAAAAAAAGGTTAAAATCACTACTATACAGTAATTAAAGTAATTAATTTACTCTGCATTTAGAGCGCACGATAACCTACTCTGCACTGATTAAGAGCAAAGTAATATTTTGTTCACTTAGCTAAATCTATGCTGGAAAAAACATAATTACTTTTTAAAATATATGAATAAATATGAATAAAAAATTGTATTCCTCATCAGCTGTGCTGTATAATATTAACCTCATCAGATGTAGTATGTGAGTCACAGGGGGCTCAATCTAGACTGGGATCACAACAGAGAGGAAGGAGTTTTACCCCTTACAAATACACTAAGGCTTTTGTGGCTAAATGTGGCTAAAAGATAATTAGAATTTTGTTTCCTATTCTTTGTGACCCCTGAAGGTGCTTTCCACAGTTGAAAGTGAAACATTGGATCTAAATCCTACAATATGTTTTAATCAGCGGCTTGAAGACTCGAGCAACACTTCTAATTAGGTTTTAATGTTACCCCTTTCCCACTGCTGTGGTCCAAGTTTGGATCTGGATCCTTAGATCCTTAGATGTGGGGCCTTCAATTAGGAAGCTCTCAATGATACAAAACAACAGGGATGTAGAAACCGCTACGCTCAAGTCATCTGTCAAGGCTTGCTCCTCCCCTCAACTCCCCAGCCCCGCCTCCTGGAACCACCCACTCTCCTCCCACCATGTCTGCTGCTGCTGTTTGCCTACAGAACAGCTTCCAGATTGCCCGCGAGATCTTTTGGGGGTGATGCAGAAGCAAGAGGGGGGAAAGCAAGCAAGCAAACGCACACACACATACTAAAGAGACTCAGGACTCAAGTCAAATTCAAATATGAAAATTAGCTATTTCTATGACTGGGGATGCATCCTAACCAGTGGTGGGATTCAAATAAATTAACAACCGGTTCTATGTCCTTCAGGGCGGCCTTCAGGGCCATCCGCTGCCTTTCTTCCCTCTCCCAACCTAAAATTAGCAACCGGTTCTGCAGAACTGGTGAGAACTGGCTCAATTGCACCACTGATCCTAACCAACTTTCCAGCACTGACCTAGCTGTGCCAATGGGGCATGTGCTGCATCTTGCAGTTGTGGGGCTGTCATGGAGGCCTCTTCAAGGTAAGGGAATGTTTGTTCCCTTACCTCGGAGCTGCGCGGCCCTTGCCCCGGTGCTGGAAAGTTGGCTAAAGACCCTAGTTCCACAGTTCGTATCAGTGGCATAGGTAGAAGGTGCACTGCCCTGGGGCAAACCTTCCAGGGTCACCCACCCTCCATCCACGACCAGTGCTGGGCTCTGGTTGCATCCAAAAGGAGTTCCGGAGCCTCCGGGAGGCCTCCAGTTTTTCAGGAAAACTGGGAGTGACGTTTTAAGGCCTTAGAAGGCCTTTGAGGACCAGGAAGGCTTCCCCCCAGGCCTCAGAAGGCACTATAAGGCCTTAAAATATCTAATTTTCCTGAAAAACTGGAAGTGACCTTCGAAGGCCTCTTGAAGAAGAGCTCCCATCACTTTTGGAGAGGTGCAAAGCAAGTGAGGGAGCAGGGCCCTAGTGGCCACATTGCGGGGGGGGGCTACATTGCTGCCCCGGGAATAGTGCCACTGGTGGTCCTGTGACCCCTGTGACCCCCTTCAGCTATTCTACTGGTTCATATTTACTGGTCTCTGAGGTTAACTCAGCGTAAGCTAATATAATGCCATCCTTATTTGTCTTCATTCATTTACAAATTACATGACCAATTCTGGAACGGCTAATGAATAATACTCCAGGTGTTGCTTTACATCAAATGAACACATTTTTAAGTGTACATGGGAAATAGGAAAAAGAGAAAAGTCTACAATTTATAATTAATTTTTCTACAAAATTTAAATCTTTTTTTCAATGCACAGCTTTAGGCATCTCCTGACTAAAAGCTGAAATGGATTTATTTTGGAGGATATATTCTGTGTCACCATCTGACATTTTACTCCCCCAAGTAATGGATCTCAGGTTATTGATGATTCTTATTACTTCTCCAAATGTCATAATTATAAAAACAGCCATGACAATACCAACGGGGATCCTCCCTGTAAATTACAAATCACTTAAAATAATGCAAGGTTTTATATTATAATTGTATACAAAGATGGCATGTACTAGAGTTCAAAAACTAAGATATAATACTTAGAACACAGTCCTAACCTGGAGTTAGGCTGGCACAGTTAAGTGAAGCAAGGTTTGGCTGGCACATAAATTATGTTTGAACCACTCTTGGAGTCAGGGAGGCCAGCACACAGACATGCAGCATCCTCCTTGACTCCTAGAGCAGTTCAAACGTGCTTTACGGTGGCCCTTGTGATGATCAAACTGTGCTGGCCTAACTCCAGGTTAGGATTGCCCCCTTAGTCATGTCCTTAGGAGACTGCATCAGATTGTGATAGACATTGTATTGTTAACTGACTGCCAAAAAAAAAAAAAACCCAGCGAAAGTGTTGATAGGCTTAACTCCCAACATTATATAAGGCTATTGTTCACAAGTTGGGAGCCTGGCTTGCTTAACAGAATTCGATTTTGGATCTCACCAGTAGTCTCATAGCTCAACTTGCTAACAACAATTTTGAAGCACACTGCATTTTAACAACAGCCCTGGAGCTCAGCTTGTTAACAGCCAGTCATATACCATTTCTAGTGTAAAGTCTGTCAACAACGGCCTGATTGTGTTTCTGGAGTCCATTTCATTAGCTACCACACTTCTACATCATCTCAGGAGCATGTTTCAATCCTGAAGAATTACAGAATGGGATTTTTTTGGACTGTTCATATTTAATAGATTAAAAAAAAAACCCACAACAATGACTAACAGGGCAGGCCTTATGAACTGGGGCCAAACTGGAAACATTTTTTGCTGAGCCCCAGATTCACAGTCAAGGTCTGTAGAATCTGAAGAGGTATAAATACAATTTACTACAGACTTAATGCAGGTGTGTCAAGCTCATTTCGTGCAGCAAGCTGAAAAGAATTTATTATACCTGCTGAGGGCTGGAAGTGATGTAATTAAGCAGGAAGTGACCACAAATAAGCACTTAAGCAGTCATGAGCTGCTGTAATTAGCAGCTCATGACCACAAATAAGCACTTTTGTTCCTCACAAAGGACCTCATTTGCTGCAAATAGGCAACTCTTGATCAGCTTTCAAGATAGGGGAGAGCTCAACTGTCTTGTGGGCTGCCCTTTCAGCAGTGACACCTCAGCGCAGCAGCTTAGAGCAGCTGATGGTGGTGCTGGGAGAGCCCAAGGGCCAGATAAAGAACTTCTGAGGGCCACACGAACATTCAATCAACACACATAGTGCAGTGATTTAACATCCAGCATTTACCATGCTCAACATAAAATCCAAAACCAATTCTTGGGATTTCTATGGTAGAACAAAAATTCAGCCATCTGTGGGTGCACCTAGATAATCTCCTTGTCAGAGATGAGAAAAAAGAATCATGACTCAAATTTTAACTTGAATATTCACATTTTGGCCTGACTCTCATGAGACTCAAATCTCGCATGTCAATGGCTCTGCTCCTGACTTGCGACTCAGACCACAAACTCCAAAATGCCGAGTCAATTCAGCCACTCAATTCAGTGAGAATGATCGCATTGATTTCTCTGCACTCCAGCAGCTGAATTCTTCTCCTGGGCTCCACATGGTTGGCTCCCCAAAAGATGCATCTTTTATTTAGGGGATTTCCTGGGGTTCCCCATGCATTTAAATTACTGCATTGCGTCATGGTTCCTGCCTGATGCAACCTGCCCCCTTTTTAATTTCCTTAAATTTTGAATTTTGTTGACCCTATTGGGGATTTGAACCAACAACCTCAAGGTCTCTCTCATGCTGTAGGACGGTGTTCTCCAACCTGTGGGTTGGGCCCCCATGGAGTTCCAAAGCCTCATTTTGGGGGTCGTGGTAAACTTTCAAAGCCTGTGCACGAGCGGGTCTGGAGCCAATTCTATAATGGTGCTGCCTTAGCAAAACTGAGTTCTTCATATAATCCTGCACAGGCTGGTGTAGGGGCGATTCTGGGAGGAGGGAGGGCGGGGAGGAGGCAGTACTGGGCAGGGGGTGGGCGGGAAGTGGGCAGGCTGGCCAGCATGCCAGCCCAGGGAGGGGCGGGGCCAGTGGTGTCATTCAAATGATTTAGGAACAGGAATTCACTTTTGATTGGCACTTGTCGGGAACCCGGAACCAGCCATGGAGCCCGTTAGGATCCGGAACGCCCGTTCTGGTCCGTTCCCCCTGAATGACATCACTGGGCAGGGCCAGTATGCTGCAGCTGTTAGGCCCCATTGGGAGGCCACGCAGCCCAATTCGGGCCACATGGCTTCCTCGGATCTGCACCTGCAGGAGCGCAGATCCAAGGAGCCCCAGTGGGCAGCCGGAGCCTCCCCTGGGGCAAGAGGACAAGTGTGCCCTTGCCCTAGGGAGGCTTCCCAGCGCACCTCACCAATCCAGCACAATTTAGGATGGTGCTGTAAGAGAAATTGCTGCCATAAGATACCATAAAGGTATTCCTGCAAAAAAAGGAACAAAATGTTTTCACTTGGGCCAGCTTTGGAAAAATTAAAAACAAAATACAAAAAATGAATGAGAAAATACTAGATTTCTTGCTCTTTTTTTAAAAAAAATTGAATAGAGGCCTTTACTATTCATTAAGTTTCAAGTGTCAAAAATCTAATAAATTGTGTCCAAAAAGGAAATTTAAACAATTTTCTGTCAGCAAGTGCTACAGTCTACAGTAGGCGAGAACCTCCTTGAAGTTAATTGCAACACAGCTCTTGCTAATGAAACTTTCCATCCATTAAATTTTAACAGGCATAACTATAAAAATGGTACCAGCAATCTAGGGCTCTCTCTCTCTCTCTCTCTCTCTCTCTCTCTCTCTCTCTCAGCATGGAACGTAGCAAGGCTTTGTAAAGTAGCATTTATCATTACTTTTGCAAATCAGTATTTTGCTCGATTAGGCCACAATCCGAAACATCCTTTCATAGGAGTACGTCCCATGAAAACATCTGAGTAGATATGCATAGGATTGTGCTGTTAGTGGCATTATGGACACTGTATTGCTAGTGGTGTTTGTTTCTGGTGAGTGAATATAGGATTACTGCCTAAGGGCCCAACCGATCCAACTTTCTACAACCAATGCAGCCCCAAGGTAACAGAATAAATGTTCTCTCACCTTGAAGAGGCCACTGTGACTGTACTCCTACCACAGAATGCAGTGCATACCCTATTGGCACAGCTGCATCAAATCTGGAAAGTTGAATAGGATTGGACCCTAAGTCTTATTAAACACAATGAGCTTACTTCTGAGTAAAAAACAACAACACTGTTTTTAAACACCACTATGGTCATGTCCAGCTTCCATAGTTTGACATCTGATTATACTAGGTTTTCTATGTTTTACTTTCTTGTGTTATGAATTTCTTAACAAGAGTTTGGATTCAAAAACGTATTTGGAATCTGCGAGATTCTTCCCATTGACTTCCAAAGCCTCTGGAGCAAGTCCGTAATGGCCACAGAGGCCAGCCAGAGATTATTGGAGCATTATCAAGAAGATGTATACAAACCAGCGGAGGAAGGCCGGTCTTTTTGTTAAATCAGAGCGCTATGAGTCTCATTCCTAAGTCTTCACAGGACTGTGCTGGGGTTTAAGCTAAACCTCCTATTATTTCTAAGACAGTGCTTCCTTATTACTAAAATCAATACAAGAAGTTCAAGCATATCCCATGAAACAAAATTTCTTCCAAATAATGAGACTGAAAATTCAGTTTAATCTGCACTTCACCAAGGGATGCGCCAATATTACATTTGCCATAGTTAATAAAGCACCATGAGAACCTTGATTGCAGCATTGCAGACCAGACATGCCTAAACTTTGTCCTGCCAGGCAGAGCTTAACTTAAACTAGGTTTTCAAGAGCTTAACGAAAGAACCACTTTTAAGTGACAGAGCTCAAACATCTGAAATGCTGAGCATGGTACAACATACCTTTCACTTTCCCCCTCAAGCAACTACCTTCATTTAGGACGAGGTTCATTGCTTCCAAATGGCAGGCATACAGCCCAATCCTAACTAACTCCCCGTGGTGGCGCAAACATACACCATAGCTGGCGCAAGTCCACGTGGACCCAGGAAGGTGGACTGAGGTCAGGAAAGACCGTTAACGCCGTTTCGGCACTAGCGGCAAATTGCCCCACCCCCGCCTTGCACACAGGGTGCCGATGGCAAGCCGGGTGCCGATTGGCCCCATTGGCAGCGGGGGTGGGACCAAAGCTCTGATGAGAAGCACATGCTCCTCAACCACTCACTGCGCTCTGAGATGGCAACCCATCCACCCACCCCTTTTAACTTTGACTTGTCTGAGATTAGCTGGTTGCCCTTGTGGGCCAGGTGGGAATTTTTTGTCACCACTCTGCAAGAAGTTTAGGATTGCATTCGTAGAGTTTGTTGAGGATTGCATTTGTAGACTGCTGTATTTCAGGAAGTGCTTTTGTGAACAGCAGTTCCCTTCATCAGATTCATCATCTTCATCGGAAAAGGTTTCTGATGTCTTCATGCATTTGATGAAGGGAACTGCAGACCACAAAAGCTGATATTGAAATAAATTCGTTCATCTTTTAGTGCGACAGGACCCTTTGTTCTATTATTCAGTTCTGCCCACCCCCTCCCACCATATAGAAATTAGATGTATTCCACATTTTGCCCTGCTAGGATCCAAATGACTGCACAACTAGTTCTCAGTGCCCAAGGGAGCTCTGGCCTTCAGCTTCTCAAACACAGCAGCCTCCCATGTCTCAGTCCACTTTTGAAACTTTCAAAAGCAGATGATAATTATGGTACGTGGAGGAGGGAAGCTGCGAAAGAAAAAAAGTAAGGAAAATGTGAACCTGAATCAGTTTTAGATACAAGAAGATAGTTTAGACTTTGGTCCTTTTTGCTTGCCAACTTTCCAAATGGTTATATATTATTAACAACCACACACATATTTTTTTTAAAAAAAATTAATTTAGAGAAAGTCAGAGATATGATCTAATCAAAGTTAAAAGCTATGGCATCCTTTTAATTTCCACAGGAGAAACGTTAAAACATGACCTTAACTGCCCTGTGCAAATTAATGGGTGCATTGAAATCCTCTGGACATCTAGTCAATGCAAGACCCAGGGCGCAATCCTAACCTGGAGTTAGGCCAGCACAGTTAAGCCAGCAAAGTTTGGCTGGCACAAGGGCCACCATAAAGCCCATTTGAACCACTCTCAGAGTCAGGGAGGATGGCTCAAATCTGTGTGCTGGCCTCTCTGAGGGTGCAATCCTAAACTGAGTTAGGCTGGCATAAACTAAGCCAGCAAAGTTTGGCTGGCACAAGGGACACTGTAAAGTATGTTTGGACCACTCTCAGAGTCAGAGAGGCCAGCACACAGACTTGAGCCATCCTCCCTGACTCCGAAAGTAGTCGAAACACACTTTATGGCAGCCCTTCTGCTGGCCAAACTTTGCTGGCTTAGCTTGTGCCGGCCTAACTCAGTTTAGGATTGCGCCCTGAGAGTGGTCCAAACATACCTTGTGGTGTCCCTTGTGCCAGCCAAACTTTGCTGGCCTAACTGTGTCAGCCTAACTCCAGGTTAGGATTATGCCACTATAGAATTAAATGGGACTTCTCCCAGATAGGAGTGTATAGGGTTGCAGCCTGAGGGCTCAGTCCAGCAAACATTTCAGTGCCGATGCAGCCACACCAACAGGACATGCACTGCATCTTGCAGTGTGTGTGTGTGGGGGGGTATCACAGAGGCCTCCTTAAGGTGATTGTTCCCTTAACTCAGAGCAGCTTTGTGGCTGCATCGGTGCTCGAAAGTTGGATAGGATTGGGCCCTGTCTGCTCTGGATTATGCAGCGTGTTTGTAAAAAGGCTTCAGGCTATGTTTTCAACCAGGTACATGAATGACTGAAAGCCAGTACACAAATGCACACCATCTTATTATTCAGGCTTTCGTCTAAGCCAGCATCCTAAACAAAGCATTAATCACAAGGATATTGTGAAGTCCTCTGTTTAGTTTACTGAAAGCTCTGCAGCACAGAATACTTTTCTGGAAGTAAATGGCATTCCTCCTGGGCATTCATCAAGACTTGATTTTTATGAGAAAAGGATAGAGTCAGTGATGTCATTCAGGGGGAATGGACCAGAACGGGCGTTCCGGATCCTAACGGGCTCCGTGGCTGGTTCCGGGTTCCCGACAAATGCTAATTAAAAGTGAGTTCCTGTTCCTAAATCATTTGAATGACACCACTGGATAGAGCTATAATTTTATCCACTCTGGAGCCAGAGTGATAATTTTGATCCAAAATATTCATATCTGGTTCCAGCATCTTCAAGCATAAACTTAATTAGGCACGTAAAAGAAAAATACTGGAGTAAGTGTTTGCTTAACATATTTGTTATTATTTCTCTCCAGCACCAATGGGACATTAGACCATTTCTGCACAATCCTGGACTCTGCCTTATGAAAATATTTATGATCAATTCTATTTTGGTGTGGCTTTCCATATTATTACACACTCAAGTGTCTCCTAGCCAAAATGGAAATTCACCGGCTCCAAAATAGTTTAAAGTTCAACTAGTAGCAGAAATACTCAGCCTCTCTAGGCTAATTTCTCTTTTTAAGTTTCATAATTCCGTTGTATTAAGATAAGCAAACACTGCACTAACACCAGGAAAGGGGTTGGAAGTCAGTGTGCACTGCTGCCACTTTGCTAGCAGAGGAAGAGAGATAGACAATTTGTTACGACGAACAGTTGCCTTAGAGCCAGAGAACGCACAGAACCAAAATATGTTTCCTGGAAGCTGGAAGTGACATCACAGGAGACAAAGACCATAGAGAAGACCATAGAGATCAGTGTGTCATGTGAAGAAAATTTTTGAAATTTCCTACACTAAATTATTTCCATGACAGAAATTTAATACCCACTGTATCACTTTGCTACAGTCTATGTGAGAATTGCATAAGCTGAAACTACTGTATGTGCAACTTTGAAAAAAATGTTTGTTTCCTCAAAGTTAGTGCCCAAAACAGCAGTCAGAACACACACTGCTGAAAAGTAGGGGTAGACGGCTGGAAAATAGTCTCGACTTGCAGCAACTGGAACATGCACTATCTGCCATAACACTATTGAGAAGCTTGGAGCAGAGAGGTTCCACACCAGGTCCCACTTCTCAGTACCAGCAGCACTGGTGTGGAAACTGTCCATGCCAAACTTCACAATGATGGGAATGCCAATATTCCTTCTAGTGGCAGCAGTGGGATAACATGGAGGTCATTTCAAGAGGCTTCTGCATGATCTTAGAAAAGTGTGCTCCAAGGCTCAGGTGAAATCAGTCCCTTGCTTTCTCTGTTTCCAGGTCACACGCACGGCCTAATTCAGAGGACCAGTGCCATTTGTGAACCAGGTAGTGATAGCAATTTTGCACTAAGACAGAGAAAAAAAAGAATCTTAGCACTGTATGTATGTATGTATGTATGTATGTATGTATGTATGTATGTATATCCTGCCTTTCCCATGCTGATGCAATTGCCCAAAGCAGCTTAAATGGGCAGGCTAGTCTAAACCATCATTTTTCAATGGGGTTTTTACAACTATACAGTATTCTGTGATTCACCAAATCCTCAGTCCCAGATGTAGCCTTCACACTGTGATTCTCTCCTCTGGCTGTGTGCCATTGCGCTTCAGCAGGCAATCCTAGTCCAGCCTAGACAGGTCTTCAAGGTCATACTCTATTCTTTGCCAACTGGCGAAGCTCACACATTCCCACACTGGCTCATCAGCTCCATAGTGACTCCATTCTGCCACAACAGGTGCTGCAGCTTGCACAGCCTGGCCCTCTGTCTCCCATCCAAAAACAAGACCACAAATTCTCCTGCTTAGCTTCAGGCAGTACTGGAAGCTCAACCATCTGTCCACACCTCCTGCCCATATAGTACCCCATAGCCAGTTTCTTCACATGGCTCAGTCACAATTTTGGGGTGCGTGTGTTTTCCAACAGCAAGAGAAGAAGGAGATACTGTTGGTGGCCTTCTTAAGCAATCCCTTCTCCTACTCACTATGGTTGGGATCCAAAGTGTGGCTTGAGTGCACTCAGGGTACTCTGCTTTCTTCCTTTTGAATGGCAGCCCCCATACCATTCCACAAATTTTCCTCCAAGGTTTAAATGCAGTTTATGGTAGGGAAGGAGGATCTCAAAGCGACGAAGTCTGCTGGGCATTCCCAAGCCACATTTTGGATCCAAGCATTTGTGCACTGGGAGCTCATTCCCTGCTGCCAACTCCTCCTGTTTCTAGAAAAGAAAGTACACCAGAGCTGCCTGCAATTGCCTCCCACCCTAGGGAACCAGTTATGGAATGGTGCATTCCACAATAGGAGAAAGAGGAAGAGGTGGGAGCATTGAAGCAGCCAGCCATGTAGCTGTAGCATAGCAGCTTTCCATTTGATGCACTATTACAATCACACATCCATTAAAAGGTGAGCTTAAAAGCGCATTCGCAGGGTTGATTCATCCAACACTGGGTTGATTCATCCGTCCAACATTCATCCGGAGCGAGGACAGCTTGCCACTCTACACCCCATTTGTATCTCTTTTTTGAGATATAGTTGCTTTGGAGAGTTTCCAAATCTCCCTCCCTGATCATAGAAGCTACGGCTGCTGATGCCTTCCATCAGTTGGCTTTTCACACATGACACCACATTTGCATCATTCAACTGCTAGGATGAACCGAAGAAAACAAAGAAAAAAAATAGTAATGTGTGAATAGGATCTCCAAGGACATTTTTGCCTTTTGGAATATGAGTCCCAGATTTTTGATAGGGAATGGGAAAAATATCTTTCAGAACATTGGTGTCAAAAGCAGCATCCCTGATAGAAACACAGTATATAGGAGAGTCTGGATTCTATTGTGCACAAGCCCATTTCCCTGCCGAATTGCATCACTCATTGCAATCGTCAGTTGTATTTGTCCATTCAGGGCCTGCCTTGCTCTTTGTTTTACTTCCACAGCATCCGTTTCATTGGCGCTGAAGATCGGTTCCCCCATGTAATTTTTTTATGGCTTCTCATCTATTTATAATTGCTTCTTGAGAAGTAGAAAATTGTGTTTGTGCCCTACTTTTTCCAACCTACATTATCCCTCTGACTGAAGTAATAACCTGTCATGCTTAAACAATTAGTGTAATGCAGAGGACACAGGGGCCTACTGCATGCTGCTAATGGAACATCAAACATGGCTTTAGAAAGTCAGAGAAAAATATGCTTTATATGACCAAGGCTAGACATTAGTAAACCATCCCTGGGCGTACTCTTTTTAAAGAATCATACACAGATTTTTTTTTCTCCTCATAGCAAACTTTTTTTATTCTCTGGCTTCAGGAATTCATGAAATATGATAAATAAAAGTCTTATAATTAATGTAGCTCATTATTTTCACTGGGATATATGCTACTACCATGCAGTGGAACTTAATTAGGATTGCCCACTGGTTTCAAAATACTGGCCACTTGGCTAATGCCAGGGCCAGGGATCAGAGCAGGTCAGAACCAGGCAGGCCAGGGGTAAGAGGGGTAAGAGGAGGGAAGTCAGTAGTAGTAGGCTACTTCAGAATGCCAGCTGCATGGGAGTGGCAACAGGATGCAGGCATCTTGTTGTCTCGTGTGTTCCCTGAGGCGCCTGGTGGGTCACTGTGAGATACAGCAAGCTGGACTAGGTGGGCCTTTGGCCTGATCCAGCAGGGCCCTTCTTATGTTCTTATGTTAGGGGTTGCATTTTTGAGGGGTTTTTGTTTTAAACTTCTCTATGAGCTGCCTTGAATGCCCCTGTGTGGCAGGCAGATGGCATGAAACTATTTTAATGGCTACTTACACAAATACAAATCTTGCAGATTATGAATGGAAATTGGCAGAAACTGGAATGTACTGGTGTTTCCACCCCACGACTATTTGTTGAAGCAGAAAAATGGCAGCCAGTTGCCACTGGGCATGATGATCTCCTGCAGGCAGGTGCCAAGAACTGCTCCTGGTGGTTCACTCTTAGGGTCAGACTAGAACACACACACACACACACACATGTGGGCATTTGCTTTTTGACTGTTTGTCTTTCTTAACAGGTAGCGTGGGGAGGAGGCCATGTGAAACAGCCCCAAATCTTAGGAGGAATAAGGAGGCTTTAGCATGTAGCCCTAGGCACTATTCCTACCCAACCATGTCCCCCACAAGGTATTTCCAGAAAGAAACATACTGAAAACCCAATACAAGCTTGTTGTTAATTGTACTGTATGTAATCAAGCTAAGTAGCAGGGGCTGAGTGCTAAACCTTCTCTATTCCCCACTGCAATTTCAAGCCCCCCGTTCACACACACACACACACACACACACACACACACACACACAGAGAGAGAGAGAGAGAGAGAGAGAGAGCTATTTAAAAAAAAACAAAAGCAAAATTTGTGTGCACATCTAGTTTGACCCCTAGAAACACCAACGAAGATGATGTCAGAAGTGCAAAGACAAATCAAATCTCAAAGGCTCAAACAGTTGAAGGTCTGTTTATCTAGATTTTCAGCAGCTGAAACCATGAAAAAAGGATGGGTAGGAAGCAGTGGCATGCCAATAGCAGGGGGCTGAATGCACCTCTCAGCCATTGTCACTAAGCAACAAAGGAGGCCCTTGCCTTCCATTTGGCGGCACTACTTAGCGCTGGATCTGCTTGCTGCCCTAGCCCAGGGCCCAATCAGGTGCATGGTCCAATTGATCCCAACTGGCCTAAAGCCAACCCTGAGAAATAACCACCCCTCCCAGCGCCAAAAGCTAACCTCCACAATTCTTTGTTGACCATTCCCTGCCCTAGCATGGCCCTGCATCTATAAAGGCCTGTTAGATTCTATGATATAAAAAAAATCAGACCAGAGCATTACCATTCCAGGGATCCATGTTTGAACAGAGGTGAGATCCCTGCATGCCTGAAGTTTCAAGGATGGACCAGTTCTCTAACATAGGTCATTCTCACCTAGGTGAATTATAAGTAGGGTTACCAGATACAAACTGGGACAGAGTGCCTAGACCTTTAACCCTTATATAGAAGAGGGAATTTGGGTGGGTACAGCTTTTGAAACCCTTCCATGATGTGCTGCACCTACCCAAATTCCCTCTTCTATACTATGGTCAATGGCATAGGTGCTCTGTCCCAGTTTGGTAACCCTAACTATAAGGATCTGGGAGGAGAGGCCTGCTGAAGAGTCTCCCCAACCACAGGCATTGCATTCCCCTTCTGTGAAACTGGCCACAGCTCCAATGGGTGCAAGAGTATGCCCTCTTGTGGGCTCACAAAAAGGATGGAGTACCTGCCAATCAGCACTCTCACTGGGGATGCTCCAGCTTCCACCCATTGGGAAGAACAATAGAATCACTAGCCACCCATGAGAAAACCCACCCTAGCAATCTAATCTAGAGTGCAATCCTAACCTGGAGTTAGGTCAGCATAGTCTGGCCAGCACAAGGGCCACCGTAAAACATGTTTGGACCACTCTCAGAGGATGGCACACATCTGTGTGCTGGCCTCTCTGACTCCGAGAGTGGTCCAAACATACTTTACACTGTCCTTTGTGCTGGCCAAACTTTGCCGGCCTAACACCAGGTTAGGATTGCACCCCTAATGTCAAATCCTTCTGTGGACAACCATCACCGAAAGCCCGAGACTTCCACTTCACGATCCACTGGATCACCATGCGACTCATGGCCATTCTAGGCACGGGATGAACACTTTGCTTGTCAATTTCAGCCTTACGGCACTTTGCAGCCAAAACACATCTGACCTTGTACAAGCCAGACCAGAAACTTCCTTCTTGGTCTTCGCTAGGACTTGTGGACCAAGAGGACCCAAACAAGGTGAAAAGGGATGGAGGCCACAAGCAAGCTGCACATCTTCGGCCCCGCCCTCATTTTGCTCAGGAACCAATCAGGTGCTCAGCCTAATCCCATACCTTCTGCAAGCTGGGTCCAGGCACATAATTATTTTATTGTAAATACACACCTCTATGGCTGGGTAGGTTACTTAACAGGATGCGATGTTTGGTCTCTTTAGAAAGCCAGTCGAATTTCTAAAGCTCTTTCTTGATTTCAAGCCATGGATTGTAACTACAAATGATTCAAGATTAAAGGCACATAAGGCAGCCAGCCTGGTTCTGAGAACATTCTTTTCTTTTTTTTTAAAGTCATGATTATTCTTATTTAGAGAAGCCAAGGGTCAGTCTGACCTTATTTGCTTATGCTTTCCATTAGGAGTGCTCTTTCTGCAGTCCCACACTTCCTGGTACTTCGAATACACAGAGGATTTATGCTTCATGTCTGCATGTATTAAGAATGCAGCCATAGCAACTACTAGCATTAATGAACTATTTGCTTATGCAGTAATAATTAACTTCCATTACATTACTTTGTGTGATTACTTTCTTAATTGCCTGAATTATGCATCCATTTAATATTTAATAACCATTCTCAGAAATCAGACACTGGTAAAAAAAAAATTGCACACAGTTTCCTTGCAATAATTAAGCTAACAAGAATAAATGAAACGTTTTTTTAAAAAAATGAATGCCTCGCGTTTATATTCTTGCATACAGAACAAGATCTTAAATTAGCTATTTATTAAGTTTAAATTTAAGACCAAACAGTACATTTTTCACGGATGCCTGGGGAAATAAACCTAGATGCTACCTGATATCACCAGCCAAATTAAGTGTCATCTATTTTCTTGGGGGGTCACATATTATTCATTAGTACTAACACATTATGAAACAAGAAAAGAGAAGATGTCTTCAAGCTGCTCCTTTAAAAAAAAAAAACTTTGTATCTTCTAAGATTTGAGAACGCTGATTTGCAAGCTGGTGTTGAGGAAAAAAAAAAACACTACACAGACAATGTAAATTCAGTACACAGACCTAGGGCTGGATTGGCTAAGCAGAATGAAAATTCATTGCTGTATATGAAAATAATGTTTACAATCAAGCCCAAGCGTTCTGATCTACTTGTTTCTGCATGTTGTCAGCTGTCTGTCTCCAAGCCCTTGTGCCCCGCTGGCATCCAAGCAAAGCTATACACTGATCTGCAAAGTGATAATGCCATTATGCTCTTGCACATCAGCCTCAGTTCCCGGTGGTGTGCAAAGAAGGCAGTTGCTTAACAAATAAAACGTGTTACTCTTTTATTTTACAAGGTATTGCCAGAGAGAGTCTACTGAATCCCGACAAGACAGCCAGCTCATCTCCCCCCCCCCACACACACACACTTGGGTTGTGCTGGCAAAATTGCTCTGCCATTCCTATTGATTATGGCAGCCATGTTGAGACATATTTATCTGACGCACAAACTGTGTTAACCGTAAGGGCCTTTGGGTGCCAGGGGTTTATTGTTAATCCAAGCACACAAAAAATGAAGGTGGAAAAGAAACAGGAACATTCTGTACTGGGGGTATTGTTCACCCAGTAAAGCAATCAAAGTGTATATACTGAAGGTGTCAGGCAAATCACTAAGAATGACTGTTCCTCTCCCCCCCCCCCCACACACACACATCTCTGAAATACGCAACTGATTTTCAATGAGATGCATTTTTTAAAAGCCAAAAAAAAAAAAAAAGCAGGAGTACCAAAGAAGAACAAAGAAAGTTTAGGGTGTCTTTGAGTCAGCAATGCCTGCTATTCCAAGTTTATAAACTGGAGCTAAATTGATGCCAATCTCCCTGGCTGTTGTTCTGTGGGCAGCATCATTAGGCTTTGCTTTTTAAATGATCTCTCAGCCTGTAAGCCCAGGAGCTGCTAGCAAGGCAAGGTTAGAAAAAAATGATGGCAGCATGTTGATGCTTCACAGACCTCATGATAGTTTCCGTCTGTCATTATTTACGTCTGACTAGATGCGTCATGTCAGTTACCTAGAAGGCACTTTAATGTGAGGTTTTTTATTCCCCTTCTCTCTCTCTCTCTCTCTCTCTCTCTCTCTCTCTCTCTCTCTCTCTCGGCTTTTGCAGATCCAGACTGGATACCATTATTTTCTTTGCACCGCTACACTTAGGTGAAGCTTGCTTCAATCTTTTCATAATGACACACAAAGAGGAAAGAATTCTTTTGCTGGCTCTATTATGTATGCTTGTATTTTTTTTTTAAAAAAAGACCTCTTCAAAATTCTTTAGAAAGTGGTAAATCTTAAATCAATAAACAGACATCTATCAAAAGCCCACTTAGTTTTATTCCCTCTTCTCCATTGAGTTTGCCAATGTGGCAGCAAGGCCTTTTTTTTTTTTTTTTAAAGTATTGCATCAATAATATTTTCCAGAACCAGAAATCTATAATTTAAGACTTGGGGCAATCCAGACCCCAGTGAGTGCCATGCTGGGGGGGGGGGGGCGGAATGCAGGTTCCACTGGTGCCCGTTGCTAAAAAGCAAGCATAAAGTCCTGGATGCCCGCGCCAGCTGCCAGTGCGCCAGCAGGACTGCCTGAGCTTTCCCGCATGCACCAGCAGAATGGGGAAGACCCACTGGAGCAGGTCAGCCCAGCACAAGGGCTGGAATGGAGCAGGAGGGAGCAGGTTGGGGTGAAATGGAGCAGGGGCGGGTGGAACGAGGAGAAGCTGGGGCAGGAGATGGGCAAATCAGACTTGGGAGCAGAACAGGTTGGGTCATGGCGCATGCCACATTCAACCCAGCTTCTGGCGCCTAATCCGCCTGCAAGGATCCACTTGGATTTGGGCCAGCTGTAGAGCAATGGCGGCGGCTGGGGCTTATCCCAGGGCAAGGGCAAAAATGTCCCCTTACCCCAAGGAGACCTCCAACAGCTGAAACTCTCCTGTGGGCTGCAGTGGTGGCTGGCCACCACCACCAGCTTGGAACCCTTGCAGTCTGCTGCTGATGGAGGCCTGGTGGGTGGGGGACACCCTGAGAGAGAGACTGAGGGCACCATCCTACCACACAGAGTTAGGTAGGATTGGGCCAAGACTTATACTGCCTAACTGCCATTGATATCAATAGAAGTGAAGCAGTATACACCAGGTAAGCGTGGGACATAGGAAGAGCCCTGCTGGATCAGGCCAAGGGCCCATCTAGTCCAGCTTCCTGTATTTCACAGTGGCCCACCAGGTACCTCAGGGAGCACACGAGACAACAAGACATCTGCATTTCACTGCCACTTGCATCTCTCTGCAACGTGGATTGAATTCAGCCTTAGAGTGCCCATCGACTTTTCCCCAACTGTACTCAGTTAAATATTCAAACACAGTCGCGATCCTGGCCCATTTGCCGCTGGGGCCAGGACCACACAATGCCGCCCCCCTCCTCATGGAGACTGCTGCCCCCAATTCGCCAAGAGCATCTGAAGCCTCATGCGACGTCCTCCAGCACTCTGAAAACATTCTGAAGCCTACGGCGGTCCTTTAAACATGACTTCCTGTTTTCATGGGTGGTGAATAGGTGGCGGCAGCTTGGCAGCAGCAGGTGACACCACCCCTACAGGCCTGCTGCCCAGGGGTGTGTGATCCTACTGTTCAAATATCACCCACCTTTAATCTTGCAGTATGGGGTAGTGGAGTGTCATGCACTTGATGTTTCAGACCACACGCAATTATTCTTCAGGAGCAGCTCCGATCACTCTGGTTATTGGGCAGCATTAAAAAATTCCACACCAAATACTCCCAAAATTTATTATTTATTTATTTATTATTTATTTAAGAAATTTTTACCCCGCCTTT
>JAJKFI010000046.1:902867-919127 GCA_029204185.1 Lerista edwardsae | reverse complement strand
TCCTGGCCGCCACTCCTCTTACTTCTCCTGGTGGCGGCACAGTCATTGCTAAATACATTGCTTTTAACAATTACTGTGAGCCAAATCCTATTCTTCCCCCACCGTGCCACAATGGCTACTGCTGCACCCTACTGGGGAGGCAGGTGCAGAGGTCTTCTCTGGCGCAAGGAGCACTCATTCTCTTATGGCCAAATCCCAAGCCTGCCCCCCGCCCGGGCCGGCACACCTGCCAGCCCCCCCCCAGCCCCCCCCCTTACGCCCTCCCCCTCCCACTCCCTCGTGCCGAAATGGGGCCTCCCCTGCGCCAGCCGGCTTTGGCCAGCACAAGAGAGGCGCTGTGCAGGCACCATGGGACTGGCGCCGCCTGCAGCGCTGGCCCCATTGCCTTAGCGCTGATGTGGGGGTGTCGCTCAGTGCCCCTGCATCGGCGCTAACGCCATCACGCTGAAGCTATGATGTAGCGTCGGCTCAACGCGCAGTGCGGGATTGTGCTGCCCAGATTGAAAAATAAAACAGAAAACCATTCAGCAGAATTGCATTCCATATTTGCGTGCTTGTTTGCTTGCTTTTTAAATGAAGATCTGTTTTAAAAACACACCCAGTGTTTCTACAGCCCAGGGCCCAATCTCCCCAAGTTTTGGATGGAAACAAATTCCAAAACCTCCCCCCCCCCCCCATCAGGTGGACCCCCCCCCGACCCCCCACCCCCCCCCCCCCCCCCATGAAGTTCGGCAAAGAGCAACACTGCTCAAGCGTGGGTGGCCGTTTGCCCTCCTCAGGATGACAAATTCTGAAGTTTCAGACCTTTTCCCCATTACTTCCTGTAGGCGAGCGAGAGACAGGCCCAGCTCGGCCTCCCCGGCCTGCACAGAATGTGGTTCAAATTTAGGGATTTCATCCTCGATGAGTACAGAGCGGCTTTTTATAGTGAGGGACACCGTACTGCGTGGGTGAGGATCACTATCACTTTCTTGCCATTACGCACTTAATTCACTCACAGCTATCCCGACTTTCCACAAAAGGAGGCTTGTGATATGGATACAGCCAGGTGGGGTGGCCGGGGTCACTCAGCTGCTGCTTCAGCCTGCCCCACCAGGCAGGCGGGGAAAGAAAAGATGAGCCTCTCTGCCTTGGGGCTTCCAGAGCATATCACCGGCTGAGCAGAATGCAGGTGCTTCAGCATGCCAGATGTCTGGGGATCACTGGGTCCGCTGCATTCTTTGGCACGTAGCACTGGACAGTTGGGACAAATGGCATCAAGCAGTGGTCTTCAACCGTCTTTGTGCCACGGCCCCAAAGAAGAATAAAGAATGAGGCTGGTGGCGCACAACCTATCTTGCCCTCCTCCCAGGACCTCGTCTGCCCACCCTTTGCCATGCCCCATATCCAGTAGTGTCATTCTGTAACGAGCTGCCAGAACGCTAGGCGGGACTTACTGCTTGATTGACAGGCAGTCCGTGACGCGTCGCCGCCTGCCCGCCCGCCGCGGGGGCTCCCTCCGGTTGGCGCGCCCCTCCGCGGCTTGCCTAGGCACCCAGTGTGCCCCCCCAGGCAAGAGGGCACCCCCTCCGAAGCCAGGGGTGCCCGCATGGCGGGCGGGCGGGCAGCGACGCGTCATGAACGGGCAGCCAATCAGGCGGTAAGTCCCGCCTCGCGTTCCGGCAGCTCATTACAGAATGACACTACTGCCCGTATCCCCATACTATCTGTGTCTTCACGCTGAAATAGCAGCCTGAGCAGAGCCAGCCTTAGGGGCAAAGGGGCAAGACAGTAAGAAGAGAATGTGCAGGATTACTATCAAGTACAGGCATATCCTGGTATCCGCTGGGGTTCCATTCTGGACCCTACTGTGGATACCTGAAACCGTGGATACTGGGGACGCCGTTTTAAAGATAGGGGAGCATCAGAAGTTTTGCTGCAAGAAGGTAAAAAAAGAGATTTGTTTAAAGTTCCCCTATCTTTTTAATCTTTTACCTTACCACTTCGGTGGGAAGGTAATGGTGTTCCATGCGCCTTGGTGTATAGTCATGCCGGCCACATGACTACGGAAGCTTGCGGCTCTTTGGCTTAGAAACGGAGATGAGCACCGCCCCCTACAGTCGGTCACGACTAGACCATTCGGTCGTGGGGAACCTTTACCTATCTTTTTAATAGGGACGTAGTGATGCAGCGGGTTAAACTGCTAAGCTGTGAGCTTGCTGACTGGAAGGCTGGCAGTTCAAGACCATGCAACGGAGTGAGCTTCCGTTGCTTGAACCAGCTCCTGCCAACCTAGCAGTTCGAAAGCATGTAGGAATGCGAGTAGATAAATAGGTACCACTTTGGTGGGAAGGTAACAGCATTCCGTGCGCCTTGGCATATAGTCATGCCGGCCACATGACCACGGAAACTTGTCCTTAGGACAAACGCCAGCTTTTTGGCTTAGAAATGGAGATGAGCACTGCCCGCTACAGTCAGTCACAACTAGACCATTCAGTTGCGGGGAACCTTTACCTTTACCTTTTATCTTTTTAATAGGTATCCCAGTACCCATGTATCCGTGGATAACTGAAACTGTGGATACTGAATTAGTAGATACCGGGGGCATGCCTGTGCTCAGTTTTGCTAATATAAGGCATGACCCATGATTGGATTGGATCCAAGCCCTCTTTTGCACAGGCTTTGAAAAGTTGTCACAACCCCCCAAACAGGGATTTGTGACCCCATTGGGGTCCTGACCCACAGGTTGAAGAACACTGCCATAAAGCATTTGTCAAAACCTTGCCACTTGACCATGCTGCTGGTGTTTCTCTTACCACACACCCATGGGGCAAAATCCTGTTCTTTGTCATAGGCCTGCCATCATTGTTATTTTTCTTTTCCTCAACCCTGAGACAAAGAAAAGAGACTGAACTTTCCCTCTAGCAAACCTGCCAGTGGCACAAATTCTGTGCTTATCAGTATTTCCTATGCTAAAACTGAAACACAGAGTTGCCACTTCCCAGCTCAAGTTGTACTCGCCTGACAGAGTGCCAGGCATTTCTTGGATGTGTCATACTTCTGTACTCTTCACTCCTACCTGTGTTGAGAACAGAAATACTTGTGTCTGTTCCCCTCCTCCAAGACAGTTCACATTCAAGGAAATCTCATGTCCGGAGTTTGGCCTGGATCGGCTTCCTACACCATGTCAGTAGCCGTGCAGTGCTATCTTATGCATGCCTAGTCAGAAATAAGTCCCATCAAGTTCAATGCAAGAGTGCAGAGGATTGTAGCCTTACACCACAATCTTATACCTGTTGACTCAGAAGTCCCACTCTGTTCAATGAGACTTCCTCTTCGGAGTGTACAGGGTTGAAGCTGGGCAACACAATCCTATACTATGCTGGAACAGGCAGGCTGGCAGGCCTGCGCTCTACTCAGAGCAGTATCCTGGGAGGCTGGAGCCTCCCCGGCGCAAGGGCACATTTGTGCCCTTGCACACGGGGAGGCAGCAGCCTCCCCTATGGATTCCTTGGATCTGTGCCTGCTAAATTATAAGCCCCACATTGTGTTGAAGCTACGTCATCGCGTTTACGCAACATCAGCACTGATGTGGGAGCCCGACGTAGCTTCGGCCCAAGAGTGCCGATGGGGAGCTGCTTGTGCGCCAGCCGAACGTTCTGGAAGGGAGGGAGGGCGGAAGGTGGGTGGGGCCGGTGAGCGGGCTAGTCCGGGAAGGTGGGCGGGCCTGGAATGCAGCATTGGCCCTGGGCCACGCAGCTTCCGCTGACCTTTCCCTCTGCCTTGCAGAGACCTCCCCCCCCCCCCACTTTGCTCCTTCTCGGAGCAGTCATGCGCTGCTCCGAGGCTTCGGTTTTTTTAAAAGTGCCCCAGCTGGCCATGCTGAAAATATGCTGTCAAAAAAAAAAATAACTAAAAGAAAGGGGCGGCGTTGGGAGCATTCACTTCCAACACTGCCCCTTTCTTTTAGTTTTAATGTGACAGCCACTGACAATACTGCCAACTGCTGTGAGACCTCCAGCTGGGACCAGAGGTGTGCTCCACTCACGTCTGGGGGGGGGGTGGTCTTCTGAAGCCCGGGGAGGCTGCGCACGGCTTTCCTGGGCTTCAGAAATGTCTTCTAAAGGCATAATGCGCCACTTCCGGCTTTCCTGAGAAACCGGAAGTGGCCATTTTAAGCCTTCAGAAGACTTTCTGAAGCCCGGGGAAGCCATGCACAGACGCCCTGGGCATCAGAAGACCCTCCAGATGTGACTGGAGCACAGCTACGGTCTCATTTGGAGGGCCTGGGGCAGGTGAGGCACTGGGGCAGGTGAGGCACTGCCTCACCTGCTTCTAATGACTGCACGTGCCTGATAAACACAGCCTGATAAACCAGAACAAGTTCTGGCCTGTTCCCTTACAGCTTCAGCACAGGCCAGTGCTCTGTGGGGTTGTCACCATTGCTGGTTCCGTTCTCCCATCCCTCTTCACCCAGCAGCCAAGCAGAACCAGCATCCTGCTTGCTACGGCAGAAATCAGAAAGGGGCCGGCAAAGAGGCCACATAATCAGCACTCAGGCAAAAGAAAATGTTTCCACTCCAGACTGGTGGAAAAACAGGCACATTTCTAGGCTACATCCACAGTGAAGGGTGGGCTCATAAGTGTAGGAAACTGAGGGAATCTTGAGCTATCATTCTTTTGTGTCATTCTTTAAACAAGTTTCTAATTCTCTCAGGTACCAGAATAAATACATATCACGTCAAAGCTGTTAATGTCAGGGGTCTGATATAGGCCAAGTAGTAGAGGACAATTGGGCAAGGCGTACCATATCTAGAGGCTGGGACTGAAATGTGCCTTGTTCACACATTCTCCTTTTCCTGGAACTGAATTTATGCAAATGTGTAGACCGTGGGTGACATCCAACTAAAAAGGGGAAAAGTGAGAGCTCACTGCAAGCACATTATAATGCCTGGCACTCAAACATCAACACAGCCAGGCTTTAGGAGCCTATTGAGGTGAAGCTGCTCTGTTGGCTTCCAGTATTTTGCACTCTGGTATTTTCTAACAATGATCAACCTGCTTCCCTGCCTCAGTTATCTAGATGCCCATGTCCGTAGGTGGAGCTGCTTTTAGGATTTTTACCCCTCTGCATTTGTTCTATAGCTTCAAATTAATACTTCTCAGAAGTGATACCTTCCCAGAATGGAAGCATTAAGTCTAGAACAGTGATGAACTATACTGAGAGTGCAATCATACCTTATGCTGGCCTAGTAAGGCTGACATAGCAGGGCCAAATCCCAAGGCCCATTCGGAGGCAACAGCAGCAATGTGCAGGACAAGGGGAGGTTTTCCCCTTGCACCCGTGTAAGCCCCGGTCACCCCCATGGACCTGCTCAGATCTGCGCCGGCAAAATAGAAGGCGTAGAGGAACGTGCACGGGAGCTGCCTGAATCAGGGCCGCCATGGCTGGGAACCGCGTTAGAATATGGCGCTATGGCCGTCCTGCATCACAACCACGTCATAACCGCTGTCTCTGCACACTGTGCCGCCCAGTTACGCCCCCAGAACGCCTCTGGAACACCCTCGCGGAGGCCCTGCGCCGACTGAGCAATGCCAGCGCTTGACTGGCGCATGGCCGGCACTGCCGACAGTCACACCAGTGTCCGCTTGCACTGGCCGAGCACCATAGCATAACAGCATTCAGCCGGCGCAAGGGCACAGCACCGGCGCTAAGGGGGATATAGGATTGCGCTGTGACAGTTTTCAGGTCACCTTTGTCTTTGACACACATGAAGCTTTGGACCTTCTCACATGTTACAAAGTGGAAAACTCAGGTACATTTGACAGAAAGTGACAGTTGATCCCATGTTTACAATCAGTGTACCTGCACAATACATCTTACCACATTCACACCTTGCATTTTTAACTGTACACTAAAAACCTAGGTTCTCCTGCCAACCTAGCAGTTCGAAAGCATGTAAAAAAGCGAGTAGATAAATAGGAACCACCTCAGTGGGGAGGTAACGGCATTCCATGCGCCTTGGCCACATGACCATAGAAACTTGTCCTCGGACAAACGCTGGCTCTTTGGCTTAGAAACGGAGATGAGCACCACCCCCTACAGTCGGTCACGGCTAGACCATTTGGTCGTGGGGAAACCTTTACCTAAAAACCTATTAGGTAGGCTAAAATGTGTGTGAAGTGGCTTGAAATCACCTTCTCTGACTCAGTTCAAAACATATGTTCAGGCCCATACAACTGAGGATGTATGTGGGCCATGAATAAGGGCATCACACCCCTGTCCTTTGCAACGTGGCAACATGCTTAACTGTATGGTGGGGGTTCACTCAGGTGAGAAGGGATGGAGCAAGATGTTTGCACGGCCCAATGCAGAGGGAAGGATCCAGTGGCAGAGGTCACCACCGGTTCCATCCTGCTCCACCCATTCCACCCTCCCCACCCTCCCAGAAAGCGCACAATGACAGGGACCTTTGCACTCATGGTTTGCCAGCCCCCGTATTCAGTGATGTCATTCAGGGGGAACGGACCAGAACGGGCGTTCCGGAACCTAACGGGCTCCGTGGCTGGTTCTGGGTTCCCGACAAGTGCCAATCAAAAGTGAGTTCCTGTTCCTAAATCATTTGAATGACACCACTGCCCGTATTGCTGCCTCAAGGTGCTTGGCTCGAGTGCTGGATCAACACGAGCAGTAAGACCTCACCGCCTGAGCTGAACGTGGCTTACAGCACTTTTGCTACACCAGCGCCCACTATTTGCTCATACCATGGGCACTGCAGGGCTCAGCATTGGGCCCTCAGTTGCCATGTAGGGGCTGTTTTATGCAACCTCCCCAGCTGTCGCCATATGACAAGACATTTGCGTATGCATTACCATCCACATCAGATGATTTTTCAAGTTTTGTGTTTCAAGCACCAGTGTCATAAGGGCAATGATGGTTATCACACAAAAAGAGATCACAGTGGGTTCCTCAGCTGCGGTGCAAGTCAACTTCCAGCTTTGCAGCTGGAATGACAGACACAGATCAGTGAATCAAATGCTGGCTCTGCCATTAATGTTGCCTCTTTGTTTAGGCGCTGCATGTACATTCATGCTTCATTGGTTACAGTATTCATTACAAAATGATACTTTTTTAAAAAAATGAGAAAATTGCTCCAGAAGTTTTGGAAGGTGATGGCGGGGGGGGGGGGGTTGAGATTTCTGGTGACATCACAGGCACCAGTCAATCACTACCTTCCATGGTTGGCTTCTGCTGCACTTTGCAGAACTGTATTTTCATAGCTCAGTCCTGGGGACTTGTGGACTGAACACAGCAAGACCACTTCTCTACAGATGTGAGGACTCTAATCACCCCATGGTCATACTATTCACTATATAATTCATCCTGGTCTAAACTACATGGATGAGGCCCACACAACTGGTAACTTGCCAAGACAAATGCATCCCATTTGCCTGCTGAGTGCTTCACTGGCCTCTGCTTTTGGGGTTGCAAGCAGGCAGCAAGAATAGGAGACTTTCTAGCCCTGGGTGGCCTCAATTCAGGGCCAATGAACAGCATCCATCCTGGCAGGCCACAGTTGTGCCACCTTGGTATACAGCTTGCCCGGGCAATTTTATGCAATGCCGTCTAAAAGCAGTAAACTGAAGCCACTTGTGCCTGTTGTGTTTGACACCATCTCTTTGCATTGACCTCCCCGTTCACCCCCCACCCACCCACCAAAAAAGTTTATGAGTGTAACTATAGAAAAATATTTCTATAACATTCCAGTTCAACATCAGGCCTACCACTCAAGTAAAATATGCACTCCAATGAACAGTAGGTGGCAGCCAAACCACTAAGCTATTTTTATAGCTCTATAACACTGAATCCAGTGAAGAGGTGAGTGTAAAAGCAGCCTATTTGTCTGTTATGAAGGTATCGAGGCTGTACAGCTAATAAACGATGATAGAGAAGAAAAGCAGCGGGTTTAATTTTTGAGGCTTCCTGTTTTTAAAAACAGGAATTGGGAGCCTATATTGAAGGGAACTGGAGCTTTACAGAAAATGCTCTGTTAAAGGATTTTTCCCTTCAATACTGAACTCAGTTCTACAGCCCCAAACTTGACAGGCTCACATACAGGTAGATGATTCCTTATCCAGACATCTGGAATCCAGACTATTCCAAAATCCAGATGTTCTTTGTGCAAGACTTTTTAAATACTTTCTGTAGTGTGGACCCTAGAAGGTCTTGTGCTCATTCCCATGTACAGGCAGTAAGTTCTATTCTCTGCTCTGTGGCGCGTACCTATACAGATATTGTTGAGATATGTCAAAGAGGCCAGCAGACACCCAAATGGTGAAAAAAGCAAGAGGAAGCATTTCTCATTATATTGATGCAATTATTCCAAAATCCAGACAAATCCAAAATCCAGACACCTTCCTGTCCCAAACAATCCGGATAAGCAATACTCAACCTGTAATTCCCCACTCGCTCTTCTGAATAAGCACATGCTCAGAGGCTACGGGACTGAGATAAGCTCCTTTCCCATTATATGCTAACCCATCCCAGTAAAGGCAGATGGTCACTTGACGCCTCACGCGATGGAGGCGGCCACCACTTTACACTTCCCTTGGCAGCTGTTCCTCTGTCATGTGATGAGAAATAGCCAGAAGTCAGAGTTAAAGGGGGGGCTGACAGAGCAAGCAGGATATGCCCACCCTCCACATAAAAGCATGCTCAGAGAGTGGTGGTTACTGTGATGACTAATACTGCAGCATCCAGTAGAGCTGAGCCTAAGGATTTCAGGCAACCAGGCGCATATCTTACCTGTAGCGCCGCATGGCACAAGCCATGGGGCGCTGGGCAGCGGCGGGGCGCCATTGCGCGCGGTCCGGGAGAGACCGCACGGTTCTCGGCCCTCCTGCCCGCCCACGCTTCCCTGATGCTCGGAAATAGAGCATTTCTGGGGTAAGGGAGGTGTGTCTGACTGACGTGTGGGGGGGGGGTGTTGGGGGGGGGGGCGCAGTTTCAGCGCCTGCCGTGGGGCGCACTCGGGCCTCCGGGCGCGCCTGCAGGCAACACATACAGGAAGGTGGTGTTAAGACTGTACCCTCTGTCAAGCAATTGCCTGCTAATAGTCAAGGAAGATGGGTTGGTACTTACTCAGTGGTAGCTATCATGGTCAGATGTTTCCTGGTTGCAGGGCCAGTCCTAAAACTCCTGGTGAATCAAATGCCACTTTGCCCCCCCCACACACACACCCTTGTCACATCAAAGGCTGTTTGGTCCCCCTCATCCAGCTGTATGGATTAGGTTAGGCCACTGCTGCCTGCTGCTCAGGGAAGGCACTAGACAAGGGCTCAGAGTCATCCCTGGGGTGAGTGCCACCTGGTGCAGCACTTACTTTCAGTAGCTCAGCATTCTGGAAATTCAGGGGTGATGTAATTATGTAATGATATTGCCCCCAACCTTCCAGGCTATCTCATTCTTCAAAGGCACCAGTACCTGTGCCTTTGCTCTTCTTTCACATGCTCTCTGGATTCGAAAAGGAAGAGGAAAATGGAGTAGGAGAGGAGAGGAGAGGAGAGGATAGTGTTGCGGGTGACAGTGTCATTCCAGGGTAGTGTATTGCGACACTTTGGGGTGGTGGTTCCCAGACTGATGGGTTGCGAGCGACTCACTAGGGAAACAGGAAAAGGGTGATTCCTCTTTAAGGGGAATGGCCTAGAAATCAGCAGGATCGTGCTGCTGCTGGGCAAGGAAGGTGTTTTTCAACTCACCTGGGGGTCACTATGACTCTCCAAGTAGGGCTTTGGGAACCACTGCTTTAGGGAATTGTGGCACACTCACAGGGGTGCTGCTAGATGTCCCTGATGGCCCCTCTTACCTGTTCCCCCAGGCAATGCCATCTTGGATCTCCCAAGATTTTGCAGGATCCAAGATGGCGGCACTTGGCTGAGCCAGGAAGAAGAGGCTGCAGGGGTATTGTGACCCAGGTAAGTTTGGGAACCAGTGCCCAACTTCCATTCAGGAAGAGATCTAGGCAGGAGGTCTGGCTGAGTGATAAAGTGGTAAAGCGGCTGCCTCTGAAGCCCAAAGAACACCTGGGCTGGCAGCTTGGCTGACTTCAGCTATGAAGTTTGGCTGACTTCAACTGATGAACTGCTGTGTCTCTCTCTCTGACACACATTCCTTTGACACACTCATTGGTCAAGGAATGCAATCTAACACTACCCTGGATAGTGTCTCATCCTCACAACAATCTTATGACGCATGTTTGTAAGAAAGATGGTGATTGACCCAATTCCAGCTTCAATCAATCAATCAATCAATCAATCAATCAATCAATCAACAGGTACTTATATACCACTTTTCAACACAAGTTCACAAAGCCATTTACAAATAGTAATAATAAAGGGCTCCCTGTCCCAAAGGGCTCACAATCTAAAAAAAAAAAAAGGCAGAATACCACCAGCAACAGCCACGAGAAAAGACACTGTGCAGGGGCGAACAGGGACAATTGCTCTCCCCCTGCTCAATATAAGAGGAGCACCACTTGAAAAAGTGCCTCTTGCCCAGTTAGCAGGGTCTAACTGAAGTTAGCTTCATAGCGGGGAAGGGGGTGGGGGAACATGACATTCCCAATTTTTGTAACACAACGTTCCAGCCACTTGCTCATCATAGTTCCTTTATAGAGGAGCTCTTGCAAGGAGCTGTGGTAGAAACTATTATTGATTTGGTCCAGCAGCTTCTTGCCAGCAGCCAGCTTAGATTACTTTACAGATGAGTTTGGGCAAATTTCACTCCTGTTGCAGCTTGGCATTTCTTAATTGCTAATAACATTGCTTTGAGAAACATTAAAGGTGGAAATAAATGCTTTGTCATCCATTGACGACTGGCTGACCAGTTAAATTCAAATTAGGGGTGGTGGGAAGGCAGTAGATCAGCTGAGATAGTGATAATATACCAGTCAAAGCGAATGCATTTGTTAGTGAGGATTGATCACTTTCTCAAGTTTGGTCGCCGCAGAAGGTAAACCGTAATGTTTTTAATAAAACACCAGCAGAGCAGATGCAGCAAAAGAGCCCAGGAAACCTCAAGTCTGGTTAAATGGCGAGACTGTAGAGGAACAGGAAGAATGTTTCCATTTTATGGCTTGTAAATAAAGAAACCACAGCCGTTTGCAGCAGCTTCCAAGAACTCGCACAGAAGTGATGCCTCCAATATAAAAGTCAATGTACACGCATACTTTACTGGCCACAATGGAAGTCCTGCTTCTTAGCTTACAAGGGGGGAAAAACTCTCAAGTGACAATAGCTCAGAACAAAAAAAAAAAAAGTTGTTCTGAGAGATGTAGAAAAATGTTCAAAAGGCTTTGAGTATATTGAGGAGGTGCATTAAAAGACAAATAGCCATACATTGCCAATATTAAAAATACACATCCATTATTAAGCGTTCAGTTTAATGGCACCCAACTCCAAACCCTGAAGGGCAGGCTTTGTGGTCTGAACGCCTCTCGAGTCCATTTTCTTTTGATGCACCTTTAATATGTTCATAGTGGCATAAAGGATCCTTTCCATGTTTGAATAGTGTACAGGTGAACTTAAATGAAAACAAAGCACTGAGTCCAGGGTGATCAGACGTCCTCTTTCTCCAGGGCATGTCCTACATTTCAACCATCAGTCCTGGGTAAATTTCAAAGTGTCCTACATGTCAAGACAGACCAGGAGTGCCAGCGTCAAGAGGGGCTGCCCGCATCACTTGCTTGTGTGTTTGTTCCTTTATTTGTTGGGTTGCATTAAAGCAGGAGAAGAACCCCAAAATCTAGATCTGAGTGTTTTGAGGTTTTATTTCATAACATTTTTCTTGCGGGCGCAATCCCAAACTGAGTTAGGCTGGCTTAGTTTATACCAGCCTAACTCCAGTTTAGGATTGCACTCTGAATGTCCTACAATTTGTGTTATGTCCTCCTTTGTGTTTATGACATCTGGTTACCCTGACTGAGGGCGCAATCCTAACCAACTTTCCAGCACTAGGGTAAAGTCAATGCAGCTTTGAGGCAAGGGAACAAACATTCCCTTTGCTTGAGGAGGCCTCAAACCTTGAGGAGTAGTGACTACTACTCCACAGCAGGACACAGCACATGCCCCATTGGCATAGCTATGTCAGTGCTGGGAGGTTGGTTAGGATTGCGCCCTGAGTCAGAAAGACTCTAAGGAGTGATGCAGAATGCTTTGACGTATATTTTTATTTAGTTTCTGAAAATATGTCTACATCAGTCACTATTTTACTTATTTATAAATAAAAAAGCCTTTCCTATACTCAAGGCTGTGCTATAGATATATAGCACCTATAAGTAACTGTTATCTGATATATGTATTTATTATCTGAATATATTTATATACTGCAGAGTAATACACAATGGAAAACAAAAAATAGACACAATAAAACACACACCAGTATAAAGCCAACATGCAAACGTAAGCAACAACCCCAAATGACCCAAAGACAACATCAGCAACTTCCCAGGTTCATTTCAGAGGACATTGGCCCAGCCTAATTAATCTTCTAATTTAGGAAAAAACCTCATCTTTGTAGTCCTCTGGAGTGTGCCGATAGGAGAAACCTGGGGTTGCTCATGGGCGAGGGAACACCCCCTCCCAGCACTCTCCAGCTTTGTGGTGGTCACAGAGAAGTCCCTATCTCAGCTCCCCAGCAACCTAGTCCACTGCAGGGCTGCCCTGCATTAGCATCACTAGGGTTTGCATCACCCGGTGCAGGAGGTCAGCGTGTCACTCCCATGATGGACCTCTTTCCGTACCTGACCATACAGAATACATTGATTACAATATCAGATACAACTTAAATGCAGTGGCATCAATGGGGTTTATTTGTTTTAATATATAGCAGCAGTCTCCAAACATCCAGCCTTTGGGCCGAATCCGGAGACCACTGTTTCCTTCTGCTCGGTGATCGGCGCTTATTGTTCCATTGAGTAGAGTTGGGAAAGCCTTGACTACAGTCCCCCGGTGTCACTGTGGCAGCCCCTTCCTGGTTCTGGCGCCCCAGCAGGCTGTGCACGCAGCGTTCACAGCCCCTATTCCATCTTCCCACCGCACCTCTGCTGGATCTGCCAGCAGCTGATCTTCTGGAAGCAGCATCGGCAGGGCAGCACAGGCCTCCCTTCCAGTGCTGCTTGCTCCTGGGTGCCACAAACATGCTTTATGGCACATTTGCACCATCCTTGGATAGCACAGCAGCTGCACCAGCCAAGGACAAGATTAGGGTTGCACTGTCAGGCGGTTGTATGCCTATCGGTTTGTATGCAAAACAGTGTTGCAGACAAGGTAGTGGTTTCTGTGTACACAGGAGACTGTCCTGTCTAGGAGAAGATTGAAGATTGTAAATTAAAAAGGAAAAAAGAGAGCCTGATGTGGCCTTGCTCACCCTTCTCCAGCTTCCAAGCCCTTGTGTCCCGCCAAAGGGACTAGCACCAGATCCCAGTGCCACAGCAGGCAGATGAGATGTCCAGAAGAAGATACGTCTCCTTGTGCAACATTGTCTACTGGCAAAAAAAAATGTATTTGATAACGGTAAAGGTAAAGGTTTCCCCACAACCGAATGGTCTTGTTGTGACCAACTGTAGGGGGTGGTGCTCATCTCCGTTTCGAAGCCAAAGAGCAGAGGACAAGTTTCCGTGGTCATGTGGTCAGCATGACTATATGCTGTAGTACACAGAACGCTGTTACCATTACCGCCATTGGTAACCATAACGACTGTTTAAATGGGAAAGTTTGTGCATTTGTGAGAGGATCCTGTTCTCTTAGCTACATTCCACCCCAACAGAGCTTGTGCTGCATCTTCAAAGACACTCGTATGCCACATTCAGTTGACTTACACAGACCATTGGGCTGTCCAGTTTTACCCTGGGGCAAGAGAATGAATGTTTCCTTACCATGCGGAGGTGTCCTGAGGCTGAAACTCCCCTGTGGGTTTCTGCGGATGCTGCATTGGCGCCACTGCAATGCAGCGTGGGGAGTTGCAGTGGATTGAACTGCAATGGCTTGTAACGTAATGGTGAGTCTGAATCAGAAATAATGATTTCTGATTCAGACTCATCATCCAGGGCAAGCAATCTCAAGAGTTGGGGTGAAGACTTTAGATATTATTATAAGTGCATTTGAGCATATAACAATAGCTACAGCCCCACCCCAAGTCTTGCCTAAGTTGAAAAAAACAGGGGCATAGCTACAGTGGTGCAGGGGGGTGCAATTGCACTGGGCAACAAGCTTTAGGGGGGCAACAAGCTGAGCTTGACACAAGTGGCCAAAATAGTGAAAACCTTGAATTATGTGAAATTTTGTGAAATACTGAATAGTGAAAATTATGAATACTATGTTATATATCATTGAAAAGGAAATTTAATGCAGAATGCAATGGAACAAACCAGAGTGTAATATCTTAATCAAACGTTATGGCCAAAACAACAGAAAACGAAAATACAACTGTCATGTAAAAATTGCAGTTCGTTAAAATCACAATTTGTAGGAATAATATTGTCACGTTATATACCATTCAATGCAGAATTCCATGCGGAATGCAATGAAACGTGAGTGTAATATCTTTATCAAAACATATGGCCAAGAACCCCAAGAAAACAAAACTGTGATGTCACTTCCTGATGTGACGTGACTTCTGGGGCATCGTTTTGCCCTCTGCACCAGGCTACACTTTCCTGAGTTACACCCCTGGAGACAAGGACTTCTTCAGATCAGAGAGTGCAAATTCATACACCAGGAGTATCACAAGCCCGACAGAGAGTTGAGCAATGTTGTGTCGGGCTGAACAACCTATTCATGACAGAAGAGGAGGCAGGCAACCTGTTTGTTCCAAGAGAGCAAGTGGCCAAAGAACAGGAAGTGGTGGACACAAACTGCAGATTATAGATACGGAAAAAGCAGTCGGATACTGTGTGGCTGGTGTGCGACTTATTTTCCACTGCTTTGCACTTGGTACTGGCTTTTTTCTCTCTATGGTGATGAAAACTTTGTTCCGGCTTGTCATGCCCCACATCTAAACAATATTTTTCTTTAGCAGTCATTATGGGGGAAAAAAAATCATATGAAATATGAAGTATGTGGAAGTCGAAGCCGGATTCTTAGTTTCTCTCAGCGGAGCACAGCAAGGGGTAACTTACCTGTCAGGGCCTAGAAGCCAATTACACATTCTCAATTCTGCATCTATTCTTGTCCTGTAGTAACTGGCAATGGTCCCTAAGGACCCGTCTGCTGCTGGAGAAATCCACAGTGCAGTTTCTCTCGGCCCCTTTTTTTGCATGGATGGGCTCTGTATGGATGGGTGTTATAAGAGGAGATGCATAAAGGCTTGAGACAATAACAGTCTAGTCCTATCCCTCACCATCACTGTGCCACCGCTGAGGGCATACTGCATGCAATTGGGGGGGGGGAAGGACCAGAAGGCCGGCCAGAAGCCTGTGGGTCTTCTCAAAATCATGTCAAATATGTAGTAGATCTGCTACTAGATCTGTGGTAGATCTAGTAGACTAGAATAAGTCCAAGGAGAGGAAAAGGAGGGGTGACAGACTGGGAAGGTGGGGATAGACTCCTGGTGCAAGTTGCTGCCATTGGGATCATTTCTTGCCCTCTCCCTCCCACCCCCGGAACTTCCCTGTCTTTCCACTTCCTGCCCATGACACAACCCCACTGCTGACTTACCATGTTCAGCACAGTCCAGGTGACAGGCATGCAGAGCTGCCACAGCTATGTGGCGGTAGCCCTGAATGGCCTGACAGTGGCCCAATGTTTGTGCCATCGCAGGGTGTTTTATGGCAGCCCATTGGGAGATGGATACACTGTTGGAAAAGGCCAATAGGATTTGGGGCTATAACGGGCGTTCCCTATGAACAGTGGCTGTGACACTGTTAGCAAGGCATTACAGATACTGGCAGCTCTCGATTTGCCTGCTCTTTGCCCATTTCTGAAATAGAAGTTAATACTAGAAGTGCATTTTGCCCACACTCATTTTTGAAAAAGCAGATTCAGGATTAGTGCAAGGATCACATAAATAGCTTGCTCTAAATGGTTTGATGAGTAGTCTCTCTTACACAAACTTGAGGGTAAAGTGCAGCAGAAGGGAGAGGCAAACTTTTGGCCGATGGGATGCATTCCAGACAGAGTCCATTCCAGTTTGCCTGCCAGCCAGACAAAACTGGGGAAACACACACACACATGCGCGCACACACACACACACACACACACACACACACACACACACACACACAC
>JAJKFI010000046.1:880860-893630 GCA_029204185.1 Lerista edwardsae | reverse complement strand
ATAGATCATATTGGTCTGCGTGTTCTCCCTCGCTACGGTAGACGGCAATTGGTGACCCTGACGTGATCAGCGGACGGTGCGAGGTTAGCATCCCGGACGGGAGTGGATCGCCGCGGCCAAGAGCCAAAGGGTCCCCCGGATGCCCGAAGGAAGGCGGACGCCCGGAGAGAGGCGGGAAAAGAGAAGTGGCCACGACTGACTGGTGAGTCAGGGAACATACTGATCGGCGAGTCAGAAAAGCGCTGACCGGCGAGTCAGGGAAAACGGGATGGGAATGACCGTATCGGTCTCGGAACAAGCAGCGCTCCGGTTGTTGTGTGAATTGGCTCAGAAATATGACTGTAAACTGAAGGAAAAGGATGCCGCCGCTGTTTGTCAGTGGGCACGGCGAAGAGGTCATCTTAAGCAATTGAAAGATGTGTTTTGGAAACAGACTTGGAAAGACATTGGGGCAGATTTGTGGAACTCAGTGCAGAATGGGAATGCGGAGGCGCAGCGATTAGCCCCCATTTACGGGACAATGAACAGAGTTATGTCTGGGTTGCATGGGGAAGTGGAGGCTAAACGAGCAATGAGGCAGGCGTTGGGAATTGCTGATGACGGTGAGGAGGAGGGAAAAGATGCAGGATCAGCAGCGTCAGGGGTGCCATCTAAGGAGGTTGAAATGTATCCCCTTTCAGAAGCTGAGAAGGCGGCCTTGGGGGGTCCCACTGACAGCCTCCCTCCGTATACGAGCCCAATCCCTGAGGCAGCCCCTTTCACTAGCCCCACGGCCCCACATGACCCCGCCGATGTTCCCCTGCCCATGGATGAGGATATCCCAGACAAACTGTACCCTGATTTGTCAAGATGGAAGAAAAATAAAGAAGGAGCCTATGAAGTCCCACCCGGGGCGCGTCCCCCGCGAATGGGCTCAGAGCATTGGGATGATCGGGAGTTTTTGGAGAACAGGGAGAGAGCAAAGAAGCAGGTATTGGAAAGAGAATGCACTTGGGAAGTTGCGGAGGAGTGGTTGATGGCGCGATATGGGGGAAAAGGACGGTGGACTCCCTGGGAAAAAAGGGAGTTGGGAGCGCCCCTATTGCCCGAGGAAGAGGAGAGAATAAGGACTCAGGAATTGTTGGAAGAGTGGGATGAGCGAAGAGAAAGGGAGAAGGAGGGTACTCGGAAGAGCCCAGAGGGTGGAGACCGGTTCCGTAGAATGAGGCGTTTGACGGAGAACCCCTTCCCCTCCCGGGATTCGGCCCCGCCAAAGAGGGACGAAGCGTTTGATCAGAGAAAGCGGTGGCGAGCGGTGATACAGAATGCGTCTTTAGAGGGAGAATTGACTATGCAACCGATCATGATGCCCGTGGTGAGACGGGGCAATGCAGTAGAATGGACGTCCTTTGACTGGAACATGATTAATAAGATTCAAAAGAATATAATGGATTATGGCACAGACAATCGTCTGGTGAGGCAGCAAATTGGGACCTTGTTAACGCATACTGATTTGGTGCCTTATGATATTAAATTGTTGATGGAGACGTTGTTGACACCTACTCAAAATATGTTGTTTTTGCAAAAATGGGAGCAGCGATTGGAAATGAAAATGATGGAAAATGTGGCTCTTCCCCCTATTGATCCCCTGTCCACCGCCACTTTGGACATGTTGATGGGAAAGGGGCCATTCACGGATCCGCAGCGTCAAGCTGCGTTGGCCCCGCGAATCCGAGAGCAGTCGCAACGATGCGCCTTGTGGGTTTTTGAACAATTGCCTCAGATGGGAACTGTAAGCCCGCCGTACACTAAAATTATCCAGAAGGAGCAAGAGTCTTTTATGCAATTTGTGGACAGGTTGAAGGAAGCCGTAGATAAAGCTCCCAACATGCAGGGGGAAATGCGCGCTACTATGGTGAAGGAGCTAGCAATGCAAAATGCAAACCCTACGTGCAAGCAATTGTTGGCACGATTGCCTATGGGAGCCACCTTGGTTGAGATGATTGAAGCCTGCGCACGGGAGCGCCTGGTGTGGGAAGAACAAAAGGCACAGATTCATAGTGTTGCGTTGGCCGCCGCCTTAAGACAAGCAGTGCCAGCAGGGCAAAATGATCAAAGCGGAGGGCCAGTGTGCTACGGATGCCACCAGCCCGGCCACATCCGCAGAGCCTGCCCCAACCGAGCGGCTCAGAATAATCAAGGAGTACGGAGGGCACCCGCCCCCCCAGGGAGAGGTGAAGTTCCAGGGAAGCTGCAATAGATGCAGCCGGTTCGGTCACCGGGCGGCAGAATGCCGATCTAAATTTCACAAAGATGGCTCACTGCTGCCGGGAAACCAGCAGAACCGCGGGGGGAGCGCGGTCAACAAATACTCCTCCAACCACACACCAGCCAGTCAAATATACCCCGTGGCTGCTCCCATAATCTCCGCGCCGCCACAAGTGGGTCTACCGGCGTGGAACTGGCAGCAGCCAGTACAGTTACCTTAAATACCCCTGATGTAGTACACGTGCCCACCGGTGTATATGGCCCCTTGGGGGAAGGACTCTCTGCTTTGTTAATAGGACGATCTTCAGCGACCAAGCGGGCGCTCCTCGTCATTCCTGGATGTATTGATGCGAACTTCCGAGGGGAGATTAAAGTCATGGTGCGAACCTGGGCACCTCCCGTTGTAATCACCGCCGGTGATAAACTTGCCCAGCTGATTCCGTTCCGAAATGCTGTGCCGACAACCCCAGATGTGCCCCAGCAAAGAGGCTTCGGCTCTTCGGACGCGCAAGCGGTAACTATAGCCTTTGCTACACCCATGACGGAAGATCGCCCGCTCAGGGAGGTCACCATAGAGGGACCCAGCGGGATCCGAATAAGGGTGCCCGCGATGCTGGACTCTGGCGCGGACGCGACGGTTGTCCCCCTGCAAGCCTGGCCCGCAGCATGGCCGATGGAACCAGCAGCAGCCGTGACTGGAATAGGGGGCTCAACGAACCATCAAGGGACATTCCAAGCAGCCTGTCGGCTTACTGTTTCGGACCATGAGGGACACATTGCGCAAGTCGTTCCTTACGTATTGAATACACATTTGTGGCTGTTGGGACGAGATGTTCTTTCACAATGGGGAGCTATGATCGTCACCCCGCCTTTTCAGCAGCGGTCACTGGCAGTACCTCCGCGCCCACATTGCAACTAACTTGGACTACATCAGAGCCTGTTTGGGTGGGCCAGTGGCCGCTACCAGCGGAGAAACTTCAACATTTGAAAGAGCTTGTTCAGGAACAATTGGATCAAGGTCACCTTCGTCCTTCCACCAGCCCTTATAATACTCCTGTATTTGTTATTAAGAAGAAATCGGGGCGATGGAGATTACTCCAGGACTTGAGAGCTGTTAATCGGATTATGCAACCCATGGGGGCGCTGCAGCCAGGAATGCCATCCCCAAACATGCTCCCGAAAGGCTGGGACTTGGTTATTATAGATCTTAAGGACTGTTTTTTTCACAGTTCCTCTTCACGAAGCCGATTGTCAATATTTTGCGTTCTCAGTGCCTGAAATTAATCTGAGAGGACCCACTCAAAGATTTGAGTGGGTGGTCCTGCCCCAGGGCATGCGGAACTCTCCCTCCATATGTCAGTGGTATGTGGACAAAGCCTTGGAGGGCTGGAGGAAGCGGTACCCCCAAACCCTGGTCTGTCATTACATGGATGATATTTTGTGCTGTGATCCAAAGGAAGTGACGTCAGGCATGTTACAAGAACTTCAGACACAGCTGTCTCGTTTTGGACTTCGTATTGCACCTGAAAAGGTCCAACGAACTGCACCCTGGAATTATTTGGGACTGAAAATATTCCCAGAGACGGTAGTCCCGCAGAAAACAAAGATACGAACAGAATGCCTGACTACGATAAATGACCTCCAACAGGTCTTGGGAGATATTCAGTGGCTCCGCCCGCGGGCAAACATCACTACGCAAGAATTGCAGCCACTATATTCCCTCCTGCAAGGAGCTAAAGCAGTCACGGACCCTTGTGAGCTAACTTCTGAAGCTGAGAACGCCTTAAGAATAATTGAAAACAAGATTATGCACGCATCTTCACAAAGATTTGACGCTACTCTTCCTGTCAACCTGTATGTCTACGGCACCCAACTGCCCATTGCAGTAATTATTGGACAGCACAAGAACGCCAAACTAAATATCCTGGAATGGGTACATGCCTCTCTACCCCGAAAGACGGTCACCGCATTCTTTGACTGCTTAGGACAGATGTTACTGAAAGCAAAGCAGAGAACAGTTCAAATGACTGGGCAGTTACCGCAAACCATTTACCTCCGTCTCACGGACTGCTCGGCAGAAAACGTAACAGAAGCCATGCAACAATCGGTTACTTTCGCCCTGGCAGTGACTGACATCCCCATTGATCCGCATTTGCCCGCCGATCCCCTCTTTTCAACGAACTTACCGCTACAGTGGCGCCCTTTGTGGTCAGATCAACCAATACTTGGTGCTAAAACTTTGTTTGCAGACGCTAGTGCCAAAACACAGACATATGGCTATGCGTGGGAGGAAAAAGGAGTTTGGAAGACCAGTTTGCATACCGCCCACGGATCAGCACAACAACTGGAACTTCTGGCCATGCTAAAAGTTTTCAACGATCATCCGGAAGAGCCTATCAACGTGGTAGTAGATTCATTATATGTCCATGGCATTTTGCTAAAATTACCCTTCGCTCTACTGCATTTTCACACAGATAACAGGATCAGCGCTACCCTGTTAACGTTACAACATTGCATCGTACTCCGATCTCACCCATACTGGACTACTCATATGCGCAGTCACCAATCTTTACCTGGCCCGTTTGCTGCAGGAAACAACATGATTGACGCCAGCGTGAGCCACGTCTACGTCTGCCAACTGCCTAGTCAATCTCACCAGTTTTTTCATCAATCAGCGAAAACATTATCACAGCAATTCAAAATTCCTCTGATGACCGCTCGAGGGATCGTCGCCTCCTGTCCCGATTGTGCACGGCTCCCTCCTTTACAGACACAAGGAACCAACCCTCGAGGGACTCGAGCCCTGCAGCTTTGGCAAACTGACGTTACTGAGCTTCCAGCACTAGGGAGGATAAAGTTCTTACATGTCTCCGTGGACACTTATTCACATGCTGTCTGGTGCACACCCGCCACGTCCACCACAGCAAAGGCTGCCATTCAGCATTGGCTTCAAGCCTTTGCGGTCTTAGGAAAACCCGACACGATTAAAACTGACAATGCCCCTGCGTATCATGCAAATTCTGTAGCCCAAGTCATGAGTCAATGGGGGGTAAAACATGTTTTTGGGACCCCTTATAACTCTACTGGCCAAGCGATCATTGAACGTACACATCAGGATGTTAAAAGATATATTTCCCTCTTTTTAAAAGAAAAGGGGGAGTTGGGCATTCTTGGGGTGGTGGCAAAAGCCATGTATGTCTTAAACTGGGTAAATGTAAGACCAATTTTGCAAGACAAGCAACCAATTTATTTTCACCATAACAAAACAAGTAATGAATTTTCTGCAGAGGTGTTAGTAGAATGTTATGACCCACGAAGAAATGCATGGGGGGGACCATGTCAGTTAATAACGTGGGGAAGAGGGTATGCTTGTATTTCCGCAGGAGATGGATCGCGATGGGTTCCTGCGAAATGGGTACGTCCACACCTGGCTCCTCTTCCTTGCGAGCCTTCTGAACCTGCCGGGGAGCAGAGCGATCGAGACACAGCACCTGCAGATGGGGAAACAGAACCTGTGGATGACGTTGGCAGAGCGACTGAATCAGACCCACATGTGCCTGGCGATGACGGCGGCGGGTGATCCGTTTCGATCCTGCATGATAGGAGTACCTATGACCCCACAGGAATTGCGAACTGAGTTACAGTCTTATATAGATTCTTCTCAGGTGTCTTCAGAGTGTAAGGTTTCTAAGAATACACACTGCGCGTGTATCTGTGACAACGCTTCAAAAGAAATGCTGTGGCCGTTCTATAGGGCCACCTGCTTGCTGGGTAGTATAGTTGGAGCCCTGCATCAGGTCCCACAAGATCCCCCGGAAGAAATTGACCTATTGTGGTCAGTCCCCCCCGGGATAAAACAAAATGTTACTCAGCTTGAGGGCTGTTCCTCCACTGGAAGACCGATGGATTTTGTAAATGGTACCGGTATGATAGCCTTTGATGGTGCCGCATACTATCAAAGTATAACCCCAGGTAGACCCCCCTGGGAGCAATATACCAACGTTACTGGGAGTAATCTATGGCATGCTGCTATTCATACTCGGCCAGCCTATGTTAATCTAAAAATCCCCACTCCTCGAGCGTTGCCCCCTGGGGTATTTCTGATTTGTGAGAACCGCGCATTTACTGGGATACCCTGGCGGCCGGTCGGGGGCCCGTGTTATATTGGTAAGCTTGTGTTTTTAAACTTAGACACAGTAAATATGTCTGTCGTGCAGAATCTCACCAAAAGGAGAGCTAAGCGTGATATTGCATTGCCCGCTGATTGCAATGATAAGGTAGAACTTAGCAGCACCACTGCCATTGTCTTTGCGTCTTGGCTCGCTCCTGGAGTTCAAGCAGGAATTAACGCAGACCAGATACGCCGGCTGGCGTGCTGGGCTAGAAATCAAGTGAATATAACGGCTAGCGTTCTCGCAGATATAGCCATGGATGTCAGGGGGGTGCACCGAGCAGTTTTACAGAACCGGGCCGCCATTGATTATTTACTTGCGATTCATAACCATGGATGTGACGAACTGGAAGGTCTGTGTTGCTTTAACCTTTCTGATCACTCAGATTCTGTTATCAGCAAACTCAAGAAGTTGACGAGGAACTTGCAGAAGATCCGGATCCAGACCGACCCCGTAGCAGATTGGTTCAACTCACTGGGGTTGCCAGCCTGGCTAATGCATGTGTTTCAACCGATACTGATGATAGCTGGCATATGTATCTTAATGTGCTTGTTCGGACCTTGCTGTTTTCAATGTATTCAACATGTCGCTTTTAAGACTGCCGAGCAAATGTTTAAAAAAAGAGGGGGAGATGTTGTAGAAAGATTGATTTTTGCTAAGGATTATGGGACTGGGAGAAGCTGAACCAGAGCAAAGTGGAAAACCGCTGTAACCTGCTGACCCCTGCATGACACGTTGACCCACGAAACAAGGAGATCGGGATCGGAAACGAAGCAGCCTGCGCTAACAAGGAAGGAAGATAGCAAAAGCCGTGAAATCGTTAAGCTTGTTAAGCCTGTTAACCTTGTTAAGCTTGTTAAGCCTGTTAAGCTTGTCTACCGAAACTTGCTGAGTTGTTGATTAGTGCAAATTGCCGAGTTATTGATTAATGGCATATGCTCTGTAAACCCAAGCATAAATATGGGCTTGTGTGCAGCAATAAAGCAGAACTTTATAGATCATATTGGTCTGCGTGTTCTCCCTCGCTACGGTAGACGGCACTCTGCACCCCCAATATTCAGCACCCCCAAAGAGTGCAGCACCCCCATGTCCACTTAACTAGTAACTGTTGGGTCTGTTCGCACAGCAGCCCCATGACCGCGCTACCAGGGCTGGCTTTAGGCCAATCAGCATTGAGCCCCGCTGTTAAGGGGGAAACGAGCTAGTGGGTCCCACCCCTATTTTTTCTGGCTGACTGTTTTTGCACTTAGAGTGCATTTTTTCCCCAGCTGCCATTCCCCTTAAGGCTCTGAGCCGGAGCCATGCCTGGCAATTGAGCTGAAGCGGGCTCCTTCTCTTGCTTCGTTTATAAAGTGCCGGCTTGAGATTCCTCGGCTTTGCTTGGGTTGGGTAAGTGTCTGCACAATCCAAGAAGGTTCCCTGCCCCCTCCCCTCCGTTGCTTCTGAGATCTCTTCTCCGTGTTAATTTGCTGCTGCTGGCGTGAGTTTAAGTCTCCCCTTCGTTGGTTCCTAGATCCTTCACTTAGTCCTGCTGGATGTTTATGTTGCTGCTGCAATAGAATGTATATGTGGCTCCAGGAAGTTTTCCTCTCCCCCGTTCTGAGATCCCTGTTTCGTGTAAACTTATCGCTGCTAGTGTGGGGTTTGAATCTGCTTTAATCCAAAAACATTCATTTCATTTCATAAAGCTTTATTGGCATTTAATTAATCCAAAAACGCTTCCTGGCCTCTCTCACCAAATTCAACCTCATCAGGAGCTCAGAGGGCGCCCCAGAGCCCAGGTCAACCTGCTATACTTATAATGGGTAGACCTGGGCTCCCGGCAGGGCTTGTCCGTTTTTGGAGTCCCAGGGGTGGGTAGTTCCAGGGGTTCCACTTCCTACGGACTGGCTTTGGACTTGTTTGAAAAGAGATCGCCCCTGCTTTCCCTCCATTTTTCTATAGTGATTTGGACTGTCAATCTTTCCCTCTATTTTTTGAATGTGCTTACTGCTGTGTGGGTGAAGACTATGTGGCTACATCAGGGGCGTGGCTATGTCAGGGGGCGTGGCTACTCAGCACCCCCAATGTTGAGATCAAGCCGGCCCCCTTGCAGGCCACAGCACCCCCTTCCGAGGCCGGGGCGAGCGATTGCTGCAACAATTGTCCGCCCCGGACTCAGAAGAGGCTGCTGTCAGGCTGCAGCACCCCCTTCCGAGGACTTGTAAGCGGCTGCTGCAGCCCTGGTTTTGTAAGCGGCTGCTGCAGCCCAGCCTCGGAAGCGGCCGCTTGCAGCAGCTGCTTCCGAGGCCAGTGCGATGACAGGGGGCGTGGCCACATCAACATCAGGGGCATGGCTATGGGCACCCCCGATGTTAAAGTCAAGTCAGTGCCCCTGCCTCATTTCATGTAGAATCGTGTGTAAACAACTTCCGAATGCCTTATTTACCAGCTTCAGTGCATGTATTTAAGCCTATTTAGGGCCCAATCCTATCCAATTTTCCAGTGCCTATGCAGCAGTGCCAATGGGATGATGGTGCATCGTGGAGGGCAGTCACTGCTCAAGATATTGGAACTTTTGTTCCCTTACATCGGGGCTATATCAGTTGGAGAAGCTTGGGCCTCTGGTGACTCTGAATAGCATTGCATCTATCAACTATTCAGGTCAGATGCAGAATAGGAAGTTGGACTTACTCCTTCCCATTCTCTTCTCGACACAGAGGTGATCAGCAGCAGAGGCATAACTAGGGTGAAGCCTGAAGGGCACCTTTCGTAGGCATTATGCCAAAGGGGTAATGACTGCCCCTCAGGCTCCCCTCTAGTTACTGAGGAGGCACTGCTGGCTTCGTGTCCCACTTATTTCTTCTTCAAAGGGGAGCCTTCACAGGAGAATGAAGATGGGCAAAAAGCTACCAGGAAGAAGTGACATGATGATGTCACATGACATCATGATGTCACTTCCCCAGGTGCCAGGACAATGAGTTACACCTCTGATCAGCAGTATTCAAAGTCTCTAACCAGGACTAGGCATATAGCTCTAGAATAGATTATCCACTAAAGTACGGATTTGGGTGTTCATCTCAAAGAATCCTATGAAATGGTTCCTTACTATTCCCTTAATATTCATTTATAAATGAATATAAATGTCCAGTAACATTCTCAGAGCCCAATCCCATCTGCCAGCCCAGACCATGCAGTGCCACCAAGGTAGAATTTGCTCTACACTATGGGCTGGGTGAAGGGGGATTAGCCAGCCCAGGAGAAATAAGTGAAAAACCCTTTTTTACTTACTCTCCATAGGCTGCCTGGTCACCAGTTGGTTTCCTTGACCCACTTCAGCTCTTTTGCTGGCCGAAGGAGACTCCAATCTGGGGAGGGGGGGCTGAACTAGGAAAGGGGTTAGGATCTTGGCATGTGTTGGCATGTGTTGATCTTGGCTCCTGGACTGGTCTGCTCCCTGCCCTTATCTGCTCTATTACTCCCTCAGTCCATCCCAGTGTCAACCCACTTACTCCAAAAGAGATTCAACAGGCCACAGCTGCCAGTGCAGAGTTTACTGGCTCCTCCATCATTAGTTGCAAGCCACCCACTGTTGGGGTGGCCTGTGCAACCGTATGCCTGGAAAGGATTGGGCTGTCAGTATATTACCCTGGATGACAACCCATGAGGAAAGTATCCCCAATTACTGCTCAAAAGCTGTGCAATTATAACTGAAAATCTGCTGCAGAAAATCAAGACGGAAGAAGCCAGCCACCCCCATCTCTCATAAGCCCTGAATGCCATCCGTTTTCCCAAACTGCAAGGACCTAATTGTCCCTGATCGGTATAAGTTTCACCTCTGTGAACTAGTATTTGGTATCTGGCCCTTTATGAGACAAAGGTCTTAATTAGAAACAATATACAAGAACCTGCCATAATTGGAATGGATCCCTCTTTTAAAACAAACACTTAATTGGCCGATACTGCAGACTCAGCAACAAGGATTTTGCTGTGCTTTTTGAGCATGCCAAAATGGGGAGGTGTCTTCAGTGCTCTCCCACTAGGCTTGGTAGGTCATCTACCCTGGAGGAAAAAGATCACTCCAAAATAAAGACAAGGAAAAAGAAATCCTCCTTTTCATTTGTGTGTCGTATTCACTAAGAGTGAAATCCTAACCTGAAGTTAGATTGGCCTAGTTAGGCCAGCAAAGTTTGGCCAACATAAGGGCCACCATAAAGTATATTGGAACCACTCTCAGTCAGAGACACGGCACACAGACATGTGCCATCCTCCCTGACTCCGAGAGTGGTCCAAATGCGCTGTACGGCGCCGGCCAAACTTTACTGGCCTAACTGTGCTGGCCTAACTCCAGGTTAGGACTGCGCTCTAAGTGTCCTTTATTTTTTCAACTAGGAGAGGCAAATTAATCATTGAAAATACTGGTCTGACAGTAATTAATAAGTACAGGCACAGAGAGCCCAGTTGGCTGGAAGAAACATAATCACGGAATTGGGGATGGATTTTGCTTTCCCTGCTGTTCCTGGGGCTGCTGTCTAGGCGGGGCTCCTGATGAGTTTCCAAAAAGGCCTTCAGGGTGGGAGAAAAGGTGGCACCTTAAGATTAGTAAGATCTCCACCAAAATGTTTCCACTCCACCAAATATGTCAGCACCATTAAATAGCGGTTTGTTTTCATTGGTCTAAACCACCCATTGGTCTAAACCACAATTGGTTCTCCACCCACCTTCAGCTCAGAGCTCCGTCATCCTCTCTGACTCCAAGAGTGGTCCAAACATACTTGACGGTGTCCCTTGTGCCTGCCATACTTTGCTGGCCTAACTCCAGGTTAGGATTGCGTTCTCAGAAGTGTTGGCAGTGATGGGATGATGTCATCTCATCACGGTCAACACTTCCGGTTTGCCAAGCACTTTTGTTTTTTAAACACAAAACGCCTACTTCAACTCATTCTCACCGATGAGCATGTTTTAGTCAGCAAGAATGTGACGCGACTCAGCCCAGTGTGGACCGAAGACTGCAGACCAGACTTTGGCAAAATGCTCAGCAGTCTTGTTCTTGGCATTATGCTCGGCGCACTGTGTTCTGGCTTACAAAAGCACACCCATTAGCGAGATCACACTCCGGAGGCGGAGCTTTTCACATTAAAAAAATGCAAGCAGCAACTTGGAAGTGTTGGTGGTTCTGGGCAGCGTTTTGCAACCCACAGTTTGAGAAATGCTGGTCTAGGCTCTTTTGGTGAGCCGCTTTAGCACAACATATCATATTGTGATCATATGTAAATCATAAAGCCTTTCATATTTGTTTATCACACAGAAAGATCCTTACCGATTTCAGTGTATGTACTTCTCTGCATGGAACATGAGGATTATATATAGATTGGAAGTGAAAGTTAAAACTCCCTGGGGGCATGCCCAAACCCTTGGCACCTTTGAAGTAGCTCTTTGGATACTGGCCACAGTCCATTTTCCATTTCTCTTCCTAGTAATGGCCATACTAATGGAGACGGCAAGCATCAGGCTCTGTACTTTGGCCTGTTTGACCTGTTTGGTGACACATGTCACCAAGCTTGAAGACTTTTTTTCTTTTTGAAATTGCAAAATGTTTCCTGACTTTGAGATCACAAATATTTATGCAATTTAAGAAGTCAATTTGGACGCCACAGTAAACTCTCTGATGCAATCAAAGGAAGACAGCTATTATTTAGAGGCCATTTGAAGGAACACCGAGTGGAAAGGGCGTTTTTCAAACGCTGAAAGGCTTTACAGAATATCAAATGTCTAACATGCCTCATTTGCTTCATGGAGCGCTGAAAGTTTATACACACCTTCCTTTTGCAAAGCAGTAAATCCAGTAAAAATGCAACATAAGCCAAATGTTAATGATTTCCTGGGAAGGCATGTGCGGTAGGCGTATGTGGCCAAGTTTTTGTATCTCATAAAGGAAAGTAATAATAATTTCAAGAATTATTTGACCCCCATAATCATGCTTTGGGTTTAGATACAATGCCTTTTAGCTCTGGGCACCTTGGGTAGGAGCAGATCACTGAATTCTGTAGACCAGCAGCAGTGGCGTAGCTAAAGCATCTGCTACCCAGAGTCAAAGAAGGTTTTGTAGCCTCCCCCATGAGGAAATCAAATTTAAATTAAGTAAATAAATAGAGGAAAGTTTTCTGGTTAATTGGACATAACGTTCAATAGAATACAGATCTTCCAATGCAGTTTATTTCATTGCAATCTGCATTTATTTACCTTTCCGCTGATATATAACATGATGGTATTCTTCATTCTTAACAAGGTTTTCACAATTTGGATCACTAGTGTCGAGCTCCAGGTTGTTGCCATCCCCGCAAACTTGTTGCCTGGTGCAACTTGCCCCCC
>JAJKFI010000046.1:865125-877625 GCA_029204185.1 Lerista edwardsae | reverse complement strand
CCAAACGTAGGTTTGGAAAATACTACCATTCCATTCAAGTACCACAGATCAATTTAAATAATGAACGCTTTAACAATATTTTCAAACATCAAGGTCCAAAGTTTTGAACTATCATGAAAAACAAAATTGGCTGGATCCAAAATGGATTACACAATTTCAGATCAAAAATTAAGTTTCCGTGTTTGGACAGACCCTTGAAAACACCTATCACCATCTTTGATACACTAAGCGCCAAGGGACAAAATGGGGGTGATAGATTTTCAAGGCAAAAATGGCACTTAACTGTCTGTTTCTCATTGAAAAATCAATGGATGACAGGCACTTAAGTGCCATTATTTTCTTTGAAGATCTACCCTGGAGTGCACACATTGCTTGATACTTTGAAAACTAGACTGGACAAACCATTTGGAAGTGTTCTATGGGGAGCAGTCCTGGAATAGAATAAATCTTTCAGTTTCCATTTGTGGACTTCTTGAGACAGAAACCCCATCATGACCTTTCTTCTCAATTGGTTTTTTACACAACCAGTTGAGATGGAAGAAAAGTTACTAGGCCATCACATCAGAATCATTTCTGGAAGCAGGCCCTTGCATGCAGGCTATGCTACTTGTGGTCCTGGTAAGAGGAGCCCACACACAGGGACTAGAGGAGAACACATGCTAATGGGTCCCTCTGTGGGAAGCATAGGTACATCTTGCATTCAAGGTCACAGCAGTGAATATGGCACAATGAATGGCACAATGGTCAGGAGGGTCAGTAAACCAGAGAAGGAAAAGGGCTCTATAATGCCCTACAGCAGTGGTTCCCAAACTGTGGGTCACAAGCCAATTTCAGATGGGCCATGAAGCACATAGAGAAGCCATGTTTAAAATATGGGAAGATAGGATGCTGGAAAGGGGGAGAGCTGTGTGGTTGTTTTGCCTGTGAGCGCAATTCTAAACTGGAGTTAGGCCGGCATAAGCTAAGCCAGCAAAGTTTGGCCAGCACAAAGGCCACCAGAAAGCATGTTTGGACTACTCTAGGAGTCAGGGAGGAGGCCTCACATCTGTGTGCTGGCCTCTCTGACTCCGAGCCAAACATACTTTACGGTGTCCCTTGTGCTGGCCAAACTTTGCTGGCTTAGTTTATGCCGGCCTAACTCAGGTTAGGATTGCACCCTCTGTCAAGGTTGTAAATAGGCTTTTTTCCTTTTTCTCTTTGCTATTGGAAAATGGCTGAAAAATACCCAACTTATTGCTGCAATCTCAAGAAAGCAGCAGGCTCTGGGGTCACAATGATGGCACTTCCAGCCATAATATCACTCTGATGGGTCCTGGGCAGACTGTCATTCTAAAAAGTGGATCCCGGTGCTAAAATGTTTGAGAACCACTGCCCTATGGAATGGATTGTGTTTACTGTGCTCATCTTCTAATAGGTCTCATCCTACTGCTTTTCCTTAAGTAATCTTTTTATGGTTTAATATTAGTTTTTTCCCTGGGTTATTTAAAAATAACCCGCCATCTGAGCTGGCAGGGTGCTTTGTTACCAATGATACACTGCTACTCGGACGTGATATTTCTGAGGAGGGGAAGAACAGGTTGCTTGCCTATAAGGGGTGTTCTTCAAGTAGTTGTCTGCCCACAATTACACAATATGAGATCTGTGCCTGCAAAGACCTTCATCTGCAACCCTCTGGAGCAGTGATTCCCAAACTGGTGGGTTGCAACCCACCAGGGAAACGGCAAAAGGGCAATTCCCCTTTAAGGGGAACAGCCCAGAAATCAGCAACAGCGCAAGCTCCATGATCGTGCTGCTGCTGATCAGGGATTTTTAAGCTTACCTGGGGGTCGCTATGGCTCTCTGGAGGGTCTGGGGTCTGCACCTGGATTTCCAGGCAGACACAGCTGTAAAGTTCAGGGGGCACGGTGAGGAGGCTCCCTGGAGAAACAGTAAGCTCAGTTTGTGCCAGGGATGGCTTTTCCCATGTGCAGCAGTTTTTGGTTTGGAGACTGCTGCTCTAGGCTTGGAAGTTAGCCCCACTCAACCCCAGGAACTGGACAGACTCAGCTGAGCATGAGTGTGGCCCATGCCTTTCCTCAGTTCTCTCTTGCCCACAATAGCAGAAGAAAATGGGAACAGAAACCGTACTCTCCACTGCAGCAAGAAGGATGGTAGTTGAAAGAGAGAAGTCCAAAAAGCAATAGAAAGGAAGATGAAATAAACTAAGACGAGAAAGCAACAGTCCAAAGGCCAAAGTTGCACTAGTATCAAGAGAAAGTTCATCCTGAGACTGTCACTGAGGAAGCTGAAGAATTGGTGCAGGCCACGCCCAGCTGAACATGCCCATTTCCTGGAGATGTGCAGAGCTCCCACCAAACGTCCTGAAGCTCAAGCAGTCTAGAGGGCTCCCAATGAAACTCTCCACGTATGCCAATCCCATTTGTGTGCCCAGATACCACAAAGAAGAACTACAAGACCTGATAGCTTCCTGTTTTAATGAAGAAAGGTGCACAGTCATATTTTTTGTGTAAACCAGGATGCTTCCGCTGTGATAGAGTGGCAGCCTACTGCAAATAAAGCACCAAGATGGCTTATTTGCTCTTTAGCTTTAAAGGTGTGCCATGGCTAGAACTGGGAAGTATGTGGGTTCAAGAAGAACATCTTGCTCCAAGCAGAGCCTGTCCTAGGAACTGAGAGGCCCACTGTGAAACATTGCATAGTCCCATGCGGGGCCCCTTACTTTCCAGAGCGAGCGGCAGTGGAGAGCCCAGCGCTGATGGCGTCCTGCACAAAGTGCAGCACCTGGAAGTAGGTGGCAGTGATGTGATACTGTCACCACCAGCTGCTTCAAGGGGATGGGGTTGATTTCAAGCCAATCGGTGGAACGGGCTGGAGGGGAGGGTGGAGGAAGGGCAGTCCCATACAGAGGCGTAACTAGGGTATGGCAGCAGGGGGCATGAACCCTGGGGCTCCATAAGGTGGGGGCACCATGCCATGCCATTGGCATGGCGCCCCCCCCCCCAAATCTGTGACCCCCATGCCCCGAGCCAGGAGACACGCCGGCATCTCCCCTCCCAGCCTGCTGCTCGAGTACTTAAAGTGCCCAATCGGCAGCCCCAGGGAATAAAGCCGCCACTGTGCCCCCTGGCTCTGCAAACTGCGGGGGCGCCTTAAAGTGGCCTTAAAGTTGCTGGCTTTTCCTGGCTGCCACGGCGCTGGCACTTTAAGGCCACTTTAAGGCACCCTGTTGCCCTCAATTATGTGGTTGGCGCCACAAAGCCACACCCCGCAACGTCATAACGTCACAACTTCGTTGTCACAAATTGCGGGGGGGGCGCAATTTCATTGTGTGCCATGGGCGCAATTTTGTCTAGATACGCCCCTGGTCCCATGGATGGGGCAGCCTGGGGAGGGGAGAGGAGTCCAGATCCTGCCATTATAACAGGTCCAAACCCCTGTCCAGGGCCATGACATCTCCTCCAGGTTAATGACATCACTTCTGGTGGGTCCTGAGAGATTGTCATTCTAAAAAGTGGGTCCTCGTTCTACAAGTTTGTGAACCACTGGTTCTAGAATGAACAGCCAGTTCTAGCTGAGCATTGGCCAGTTCTGCTGGCCTCATCATTTCTCCACAGGAACTAAGCATCCATCCCAGAGGTAAACAAACACCCCAAATATTCTCTGGGAGCAGCCAATGCACTTTGTAGGGAAAACTGACAGCAGTCGGAAAGTGGGCAGATCGTCTTCCCTTCCAGGGAGGAATCCTCAGGAAGCAGCCAGGAAACCCAGGGCCCTCTGGAACCTCGTTGGAAAAGCATTGCTCTGGGCCCCACAGCCTTGGGTCAAGAATGTGTGAAACGGATCTCCGATATTTACATTCATCCTGCATATTTTGGGGAAGTTCTACAAGTTTAGTTTTACAAAGCAATTTTCCAAGCTTTCCCGAAAAACAAATCTAATTCAACCAAAAAAAAAAAAATCTCAAACAAACCCAAACCCCTGACTTCAGCAGCTTGCAGATGTTATTGGCACCATTTATTTATCAAAAATAACTAGAAAATGTTTTTAAAACACCATTCCAAATGGCACAAATAGAAGTGTGACATGCTTGGCAAGGCTGTCTATTTTACTTATCCCGCCTTACTGTTTCATATTCGGCGCAAACTGAGAGGCTATTTTCCCTCAAGGGTTCAGGAGGGCATATGGTTTCATTTCTTCAGAAAATTGTTTCTCGGGATTTCAATCTTTTTAGCTGGAGATGACAAAACATAATATCAAGAACACTTATGCTTCTTATCAGTTCAGTTTGCAAACATAAATCATCGATCAGTATATATTTAAGTCAGACGGCCAAGGCATCTCTGTGAAAACAGATAAATGTATCAAAATATTTTAACAAGACTGCGCCACTACTTCCCATCCATAGCACTAAGTGCCTGAATAAGGCTAATGCATAAAAACGGAGGCAAGAGGAAGGTATTTCCCTAGCGTTCATAATTTATTCAGATGGCATGGAGTTCTCATACTTTTCTGAGGGCTGTTTCATGTGCTGGTTCAGTGCATAGACCTGACACACACTGGGGCGAGTCTTGGAATCACACCAGTCCATATACACTCGATATGGAACATGCTTTTCAACAAGCACCTGTGTGCATATTTTGCCCTATGGGACCAATATACTCTTCACTATGGTGGACAGATTGCATGGGTGGGGCTTAAGGGCAGACCAACTCAAACACACAGCATGTTCCAGGTACTGCGTTTTTTCCCCTCCAAACTAGTGACGATCAGTAAACTAATGGACACAATTCTCTTGGGGCTTGAAGATTTATCAGGCATGCTGGAGAAGACAACTTTTAGGTAGCATTATGGTACACATTAGGTAGATGCAGTACACATCAGGATAATTAGTACATGTACATGTACAACTGGAAGAGAGGGCTTGCTTGTGTGGGTTATTTATTTATTTATTTATTCATATCCCACCTTTCCCATGCCAAAGCTCATATTCAATGTGGCTTACATGGGCAGCCTAATCTAAACCACCATTTTTCAATGGGGTTTGTACAAATATGCAATATTTGTAATTCACCAAATCCTCAGTCCCAGATGTAGCCTTCTCAGTGTGGTTCTCTCCTGTGGCTGCACACTATCGAGCTTCCGCAGGCAATTGTAAGTCCAGCCTGGGCAGACCCTGAAGGCTGTATTCCATTCTTTTGCTGGCTGGTCTTCTCACACACTTCCCCCCACACCCACAACTCTCACTTGCAGTGACTAATCAGCGCATCAGTGCCTCCATCCTGCCACAATGAGTACAGCAGCTTGTCAAAGCCTGATATTCTGTCTCCCATTCAAAAACAAGACCACGGATTATCCTGTTTAGCTTCAGGCAGTACCAGCAGCTCAACTATCAGTACACACCTCCCACCTCCGTGTTGGTAATTCAGTGTGTCTGTGTTGGTAACAGTTACTAAGGAAATAGGAATAGTGGCCATATTGGATCAATTCAGTTTGGAACGAAAATATAATCTTTTGAGTATATATTTATATTATTTATTTATTAGAGTTCTATCCCACCTTTTTGCCCGAAGGCACCACATATATTGAGGATGAACTGATATAGCCCAGAGGCTTTCAAACTTTTTAGTACTGGGACCCACTTTTTAGAATGACAATCTGTCTAGGACACACCAGAAGTGATGTCATGGCCGAAAGCGCCATCACTGTGATGCCACTATTGCTTTCCTGAGAATGCAGCAATAAGTTGGGTTATTTCTCAGCCATTTTCCAATAGCAAATCAGAAAGAAATCAGAAAGAAAAAAGCTCATTTACAACCTTGACACAAGCAAAACAACCACACAGCCCTCCCCCTTTCCAGCATCCCATCTTCCCATATTTTCAAAATGGCTGCTCTAAGTGCTTCTCAACCCACCTGAAATTGGCTTGCGACCCACTAATGAGTCCCAGCCCACAGTTTGGGAACCACCGGTATAGCCTATATGATAAAGCCAGTAAGATTGGCCCATTGCATTTGAAGCAGCCTTCCGCAGAGGCAAGTCTTGCACAGTGTTACCTACTCTGACTGGTGGTGGCTCTTTAGGGTCTCAGGCAGATCTTTTGCAGCATTAACTAGAAATGCTGGGAACCAACCAAAGGTCTCTTTGAGTACAAAGCATCTGCTATCCCACAGATTCAGGGGGATCTGTGCCATTGGGCTTCTTGGGCTGGTACAACAACACACTGAAATCTGACCTTGGCGTCAGATTAGCAGCAAGAAGCACCAGAGTTTATGCACTCCCATGGGAGCATTCCAAAGTGGGTGAGTGGATCCATCCTGTGCAGCATGGCAGTGGATGTTGCTACTGGAACCTTGTGCATAGTTCTGATAAGGTTGAAAAGGGAGGATGGCACTGGGAAGGGTCAGAGTTGCCAACTGGCCAGATTGGAGCCATGTGCAACTGTATCCAAATCCAGACCTGGAGGGTAGAATTTCCAACCCAGAGTACCTAGTTTAGTTGAAGCCTAAGACTAGAAAAGATAGCTCTAAGATGGTACTGCCTTGGTAACTGCCTTGGCCTGCATGAGGCCAACTGAAGCTGTCACCTCAGGCTGCAGCCTGGGGAGGGATGGAGGGGACAACCACCTTTGTCCATCTGTGTGCCTCCACTGCTCCTGCCTCTCTTTCTACTTCCTGGATTTGAAAGGAAGGAGACAGAGGAAGAGGAAATGTGGGCCATTCAAGAGTGGGAGGAGTAGAGACTGGGCCATCAGCAGGTAAGGAGGAGCACCTCAGGCATTTTCTACCAATGATGCGTTAGAGCAACATTAGCAGAAATGCAATCTCCAGTGCATCACTGGTAGAAAATGGTCAACCTGGGCTAGCTATCGGCAATGGCATGCAGATTTATGCTTGGTATTTATTTTAGGGCTAGCCAGTGCAGAGCCTTCCCACTTGCCTGCCATTCAGACCTTCTTCCCTTCTGTGCTAGAAGAGGACTTGGAGGCCTGAGCACCGCATCCCGGATTGCTTTCTCGGCTAGGCCCTGGCCTCATCTATGACGTTTCTGATTCAAGTCTCAGTCCCCCCCCCCACATTCAAGTCTGATTCAAGTCCCCCGCACTCACCCTGCCCCACTTGACAGGCACAGAGGCTACCTTCACTCCAGCACTGCTGAATGCCAGTGTCAAGGATTGCAGTTAGCAACACCATTATTTATACAGCAGCAGTTAAGCTGTTAAGCTGTACCAGCAGTGCACTTTCTTCCTGTGTTGCAATGACTGCAGAACAGAATTTCATAGAACTATATTGCAACGAAGGTCACCGTGTGGAGGAAAAAGAATTCTTGTCCTGTCCGTGAACTGCATGTTTGTACCCAAATCGTCACCCGATTTAGAAAAGCGCACAATCAGTGCCTAAGTATGAGCATCAGCCAGAGAAGACATTCACTGCAGCCTTTTCGTTATTTACAAAACCTAAAGATGCATCCTTTTCGTTCTCTATATTCCTTTTCTCCCCCTCTTTTTTTGGAAATAATTGCCTGCAAGATGAGAGCTAACACACAATCTCAACTTGTAGTAAAGGTAATTGCAGCACTTACTGCTCCTGTCATGTTGATGTATTACTACGTATCAAAGGTCACAGTTTTGTAGTCATACATTATCAAATTTGAAAGAGCAATATTTGATTCTGATCAGCCTTTAAACTGCCCACAATGTACATGAAACAGACAGAGGACTCAGTAAGCTTCAAAAGGAAGGGGGGAGGAATGAACCAATGTTTCGGAAGCCGAGGGGTCAACGAGCAAGCTTGACGGGGTTAGATGTCAGCGCTATGAATCTAATACGATGCATTGCAGTGATCACAAGCTAAAGTGGCTACACTAATGAAAATAAAACCATCTGAAAAATGACACGGGGCAGTACCTAGTCGACAATAATACAGAAATAAGGACATAAATCACCATTTAGAGACAATCAACCTATGAGAGCTCACCTGAAATGTTTACCTCTCCACTGATAAGCTATCCCAAGGCAAAGAAGTTCACCGTTTGCCAATGTTGTGCTCTTGTGCAGATGCAATTCATAAACGACAGTGAAGTTATCAAAGCAGGGTCCGATACTGCCGGGACTCACTGTGAGTCAACAGTGTTCAAAATGGTTTGCCCTATCAATGAATTGGCATTATCAGGCTGAAGTCTGAGCAACTTCAGACTTGGGACCACTCATGTAATTCCTCCTACTCATCCTCCCCCGCCCCGTGCAATCTACAGCTGCTTGTCACCCTGGTCTCCCATCCCATCCCATTGACACACAGGCCATTTCTCTCCCTCCTCTGCTGGCATGCTCCCAAGTGATTCCAAGGTGGAAGTGGAGGTGATGGCAAAGATGGACTTTTATGGCCCCTTCTTATATTAAGCTGGCACTATGTCATTATAGCATGGTTGCTTAGGATACCATCAGGGTTACATGAGAAGCCCCGACTCATGCAGGAAATAATATTTTATTGGGCATAATATTTATCCAATAAATAATTGGATAAATATTTGGAGATAATATTTATCTCTGTCTCTTCTTTGAGGGACAGGGTTTGGGCCCTAATCAAGGTAGTATTTTTGCCATATTATTTTGTACAGAGAGGTTCTGGGAAAACAGTTTGTTGCTCATTGCCATCCGTTGATGTGGGCCTATGAAGCTGGTGGTGATGTTGACCAGAGTCCAGATTGTTGTTTGCTTTATGTTATAACATATCAAAGAAAAAGTGTGGGGGGAAATTTACCCATAACAGTTGCTTGGTCCCCGCCTCTCAACTAGAGAACCTGCTCAGGACCTGGTTTGAGGCCTCTGATTGGCTGATACTGATGCAGTTTTTGATGCTACCCAGAACATTCTGTTTTGTGATCTCACCAAGAAGGTTGGATAACAGGAGTCGACATGACATCATTTTCTTGAAGCCATGGGTCAACAAATATGGCTGACTCAGATCTTTCCCGCCAAGGAGGAGGATTGCCGCGAATTCACGAATAAAAATCTCCCTGCACGCATGTAAAAATATCAACCTTTTTAAGCATGCCTGCGTGTTCTACGTACGGGTGTGCGAATCGCTGTACGAAAAATGGGATTTAATTTCCACGGAAAGATTCATGTATTCACATTACATCAGTTCAATAAAACAACCGTTAATGGAAACAGTGAGTGCTTTATTTTTGAAGCTGTGTAATTTCTTGTTGTTCCTAGCAGTCTTATTCACCATTTTCTGACACCCACTGTTAATGGTCTAGAAGGAGAGAAAAATATATATTCCCCCCTCCTTTTTCCCCCTTCCCGTTTACACTTTTTTTCCCGCCTTCCATTTTCTACTGTGATATTTTTGAAATTCTGAACATTAACAGAATTTGTTTTAGGTGTAGAAGTTTAAAAAAATACTCTTAATAGTCTAGAAGTAAGAAAGAATTACTCTCATATTGACAACTACTTGTGTTATGAAGAGATTTAAATGTAATTTTCCTATATATTTATCTAATTTTTGCCCACCCTTCCCTTTTTTTTCTTTCCTTCCCGTTCACACTTTATTTCTGCTTGTGTAGATTTCAATAAAGTCTGTCAAAATAGTGCAATCTGAGTTAAAATAGACAGCATTTCGTCCGGTATGTTCAGTAATATAATTACGCGGAATAAAACCTTGTAATTGCATATTAAATCATAGTACGGTTACCAGTAATGTTTCTACACGATCACACGTTTTTATTTTGGTAAGTTTTTACTTCAGGAGTAAACTATTCAGTCCTAAACAGTACGAGGAAAGCAATCTGAAATGCTTGGAATAAGGATTGTTTTGAGTCAACTAACATGGCTGCTAAGCCCGCCCCCTGGCTTCATTTGGCTCGTATTAATTCTACAGGGATGTCCTCTCCAGTTATTCTACCTCTATGGATCTCACTAACAGTCAGTAGGCCAGCTGGCAGGCTGGAGTTTGCTGATCAGAAGCGTGCGCATGCGTGCAAGTGCGAGTGTGAGGGAAGGAGGGAGGGAGGAGGTGTCTTTGTGTTTCAGCCTCTGCATGATCAGATAGACCAGGCTCAGAATCATTTGCAAGGCTTCCAGGAAACCAGTTCAGCATGCCCTGTCTGGACTTCTTCTGAACACCACCAGCCAGCTGAACCATACCAGTGATGGAGGAAAGAGCTGTTTCTCTGTGTTGTCGATGGAATCGCCCCTCACAGTGAGATGTCTCAAGGACTTTTGCCACCCAAGTCATCCCTACTACTACTCCTTTCCCTCTATAAAATCCACTCCTGCATGTTGCCCTGGTATCTCGTCACTCTGACACAGGCCATTTTCCTCCCTTCTAGCCTGGCATGCTCCCAGGTGGCCCAGGGACATAGCAAATATAGGGTGGCAGATCTTGTGAAGGCACCGTGAAAGCACCATGAGAGAGAAAACAGTGAAAGGTGGTAAGTATATAAATACTTAGACAAATACTAACAGCCTAATACCAATGCTAATATACTAAAATTAACTCTTATTAGTGCTACTAAGACTAGCACATTAATAACACTAAAACCAGTTCATTCTGATACAAATACAAAAACTCTTACTTTGAGTTGAGAACAGCTCCTTCATTGTTAACCTTCTGGCGAGGCCTCAAAACATTTTTATTTCGGAAAGTTTTTAATGCCCTGTAAAAAGAGGCGATGGCTGCTTTTTAAATTATTTAATGTTTTGATGGATTTATTGCTGCTGCTTGCTTTTTATTGCATATTTTATAGTTTCATTTCTATTTTCATTGTCTTCTGTATTTTAATTAATTGTTAGCCGCCTTGACAGCCCTTTGGGGAGAAAGGCGGGTTATAATGTATTAATAATAATTAATAATAATTTTTAGATACATAAAATATGTGTGCTAACATTAACTTTTCCCCTACAGCTTTTCTCCCAATGTACTTCTATTGCTGCCCTAATTCATTCTGGAGACTCAATGGATCCCAAACTGTCAATTGGGAGCCAACAGTGGGTCATGGGCCAATTTCAGGTGAGTCGCGAAGCACCTAGAGCAGCCATATTGAAAATAGAGTACTGGAAAGGGGAGGGCTGTGTGGTTGTTTTGCTTGTGTCAAGGTTGTAAATAGGCTTTTTTTCTTTCTGATTCACTTTGGTATTGGAAAATGGCTGAGAAATAACCCAACATATTACTGAATTCTCAAGAAAGCAGCAGACCCTGGCATCACAATGACGGCACTTCTGGCCACGACTTCACTTCTGGTTGGTCCTGGACAGATTATCATTCTAAAAAGTGGGTGCCGGTGCTAAAACGTTTGAGAACCACTGACCTAGCAGCACAAGAAGCCGCCACAGCAGAGAATAATGTATGAAAGGGTCCTCACACCTTGTTGTCTTGATCAAAGGTGGTGAAGAGATTGCAAAAGAAAGAAATTACAGCTCTCGTAAATGATATCCTTCTTAGTGTGAATGTGGGCAACCTGGAAGGAGTTTAACTTGTACATGCACAATCCCCCCCCCTTCATTCCTCTTCCCAGTGGATTTCAGTACATGGGGTGTGTTGGGACCTGGATCCAGAATCCCCGGGTTGAGGTTCACACTCAGACCTAGAAAGGCTTGAGCAAGTCTCTGCCTCATTTTTCCATGTGTAAAATGGGAACTGTAAACACTTACCTCACGAAGTTGTTACAGGCAACATGCGATTTACAGTGCATTTACAGTCCTAACAGCAGTATTTTTAAAATTAACTGTTAATGCCAGTGTCATGCCATTTGACATAAAATGAATTAAGCCTATTTCAGCTTGTTAACAATGTCATTTCAGAGTCATAGTTGCACTTAAAAGTGATTGGATTGATTGGACAGAAAAGAGGTCTATATAGTTCCTACTAGTCTATCAAGATTCCAAGCATGAGCTCAGAATAAAAATTGCTAGCTTAGGCATGTTATCTTGTCAAGCATAGAACAAGTGGCTACTTCACACAACCAAGTTATGTGTAATAATAATAATAATAATAATAATAATAATACATGTATTTATATACCGCCTTTCTTAAAGTCACTAGATTTCTCTAATGATTACAACTCAAGGCGGTTTACATAGGCAGACTTTTTCACAAACCCGAAGGTTTTTACAATTTACAGAATGTTCTATCTTTCAAGAACCACATTCAAACAGATCTTTCTTTCTGGATTTAGCCTTCTTTCTTTAGCCACCCGTCTGTCGTCTGCTGGCTGATAAACGGCTTCCCTGCTCTCACCAGAGATGCAGCTGCGTTCAGCACACTCCTCCCACGGGCAGCTGAAACTCAGCTTTTAATCAGCCGCAGTTTTGCAAGGTCTGCCGCTCACACAGACTTCCGGGAGTCTCGAGCTCACGACCTTGAGATCTTTAGTTATCTTCGGGCAAACGGAAGCATTAACCCTCTCGGCTAAATCTTCTGCTTTTAAATGCTGAGTCTTCAGACATGGTAGTTCCTGTTGCAGTTTCACATCTCACAGTCCAGAACTGGTTGAAACTGGCA